>QJNY01000276.1:0-107455 GCA_004155945.1 Monosporascus sp. mg162
AGCGTATGGCAGGGCGTCTCGGACTTGATTTTGCAATAACTCGACGCCTACGCAATTGCACGATTAAAACAAACGTTTCTTAAAAAGATGAATACTTGCTATATAGGATGAACAAGTTCTTTTAGCCAGCAGAAAGGTTGTGGCAAAGAATTGCTGCTAATAGCTGCTGAAGTTGGTCGGTCGCGGTCGGTTTAGGAAGAATGAATGGCAATCTGGCGTCCGCAACAAGCCTTGATATAATGCGTGCACTCGTCGAGAAGCTGTAGATACAGTTAGCAAAGAAGTATTCGATTGATTGGAATTGATTTGATGTGTTGTGGTTGAGTTATTTAGATTAGTTGTTGCGAAGTGTGGGATTTTGGTCCGTTCAATGGTTTGGCCCGTTCAATGGTGTGGCACGTTACCTTATAATTTCGTTTTATTAATTTCCTTTAAATAGTAAATACCTAAACTAATAATATTACTAATTAAATACGGGCCAATCTAACGGTATTTTAACTTTATATCTTTAGATATATTTATATATCGTAACGTATTATATAATAATACCAGGTCGTTTATTTTTAAAAGTTTATCTTTTATCTTATTTTTATCCATTTTATTCGTTAATTTAACTGCTTTACGGCGCTGCTTAATCATCACTTTAGTAACTTTGGCTACGTCTTTAACTTTCTTTTTTAAAAGCCGAATTTTTTACGTAATTAAATTTTCTTTCGGAATGTTTAAGTCTTAAGTTATAATTTTCCATGTCGGCAGGATTGTTTCGATCGGTAAAAACGTTTTTTGTCCGTATAGCAGTTCATAAAGGCTAAGGCCATAACTTTTTATAATGGTATTGTCGGCGAAAACCATCTTAAGCAAAAACTTAACCTATTTTTTGCCAATTCTATTCGTCGCTTTTATTAAGGCTTTAGTAATCGGGACGTATCCTTTTTCGATTAGGCCTTATCGCCAGGCTGCATACGCGGTATTAACTTTTCTTTTAATTCTTAATACGTTACAAACTTTAATAACCTTACTTTAATTCTTTAAGTTTTTGTTAATTTTAATCTTAATCGGAATATTATATCGATAAAAAACGTACTTATTTAAAATTTTTTTAATTATTATTAACGTAATTAATCGTAAAACTTTAATTTCCAAATAATTTAATAATTCGTACCTAATTTCGATTATAACTTTGTAACTATCGTTATTAAGTATAAACTAAATATCGATTATTTAAACAATAATTATATTAATCGGCTGCGAAAATTTATAACTTTTTTCGAAACGTCGATCGGTTATTTTTTAATATTTAATATACGCAAGCATTACCTTCCGAACATAACTAAA
Source organism: Monosporascus sp. mg162 (assembly GCA_004155945.1). NCBI lineage: Eukaryota > Fungi > Ascomycota > Sordariomycetes > Xylariales > Monosporascus > Monosporascus sp. mg162. Next base: position 1,336 of record QJNY01000276.1, read on the forward strand.
TATGTTATGTTAATAATATAAAGTTGCTATATAACGATAAGTCGAATTTCGTCCTTTATAGCTATAATCCTTATAACATTACCTAATTACCGCAAATCGCTTTTGTTCGATATTAACTACTTACTGGCTGCCGTACCTTTTATTTACCTTACGCCAAAAAATATCGTCTTGAATAAAATAATTTAACGCTTTAAATTTAAAAAAATATTTTTTTTCTTTTTTAAAGCATTATTAAGCCAATCAAAAAGATTTAATATCGTTAGGAATTTAACGTACTTTTATAACTTCTTAAACCAATTTCCGATAAAAGGTCCTTGTCGCCGATCCGTATCAATAAATGCAAAAGCTATACCAGTTAAAATAAAATTAAGCTAAATAATATTAAGCTAAATATTAATAAAATTATCGACTTTTTTTATTATTAATCGTTTAACGCGTTAAAAGCTTTAAATAGCTTTCGGAATAAGCCGTCCGTTATTATATTTTTTTTACCGGAAATATATTTAATTTCGAAATCGAATATTTTTATTTAAGCATTTTAACGAATAATTATTATATCAGGTAAAAAGCTTAAGGAATTATTAATTTAAATTACCAACATTTTAACGTGAATTTTTAATACAAATCGAACTTTATAAATATAATTCCGAAATTTCTGCAGAATTTTAAAAATAATTCGATATTTTAATTTACTAACGTCGTAATTTAATTTAGTACCTTTCCAGGTACCACTTTTAAAACGCGCAGAATACTTCATTAATTAATTAACCGAAAATACTTTTAACCCTTTTTTTGTTTGCGTTTATTGTTATAATAATTTTTCCGGTATTAAAGCTATAATCCAAAATAATGAAAATCGGGATAATAATAATCGCTTTTTTAATGCTTTTTATTACGTAATTTTAATCGGAACTTTAAATAAAAAGTTAATTTTTTCGGAATAAACGTATAAAAAGCTTTATTTTAATAACGAAATACGTAATAAATATTCGGTAATAGACGATAATACTTAAAAAAGCTTTAACTTCCGAAACGTTTTTATATAATTAAATCTTTAAGATCTTTTTTACTTTAATTGTATCTAGTCGCCGCCCATTCGTTCCGTAAATAAATCCAATTATAACGGTTATTTTTTAATACTATTAAAACTTTTTCATATTAATCGTTATATTAATAAGCTTATAATTAAAAAGGGTTTTGTTTATATTAACGATATGCTTATAAACGAATCGCCGAATTCTTGGAAAAATCTCCTTATTATTATATTTTATTTTTAAGCCTTTAACCTTAACGTTATCGACGAATAGCCGGGTTATATTAGGTATTAAATTATCCAAAATCTTTTTAACTATACGGCAGAAATAAGCTACAAAGTTAATAAACTTTTAAAGCATAATAATATACCTTAAAAGTCCTAACGGTATGGCAAAAATGGTAAAACCTTTATTAATTAAAGCCAAAATAACTTAATCGTGACCTAAAAAAAAGTTTACCAAGGTAATTAATAAGTATATAGCAAAATCCGCGGAAAATTCGTTATAGTTGTCCGGCATAAAGGTATTTCGCAAAATAATAATATTTAATTTAGTTGCAGAATTAATTAAACGAAGTTTATTATCATTTTTTTCGACTAAAAACCAAGTATTTCTATATATAGCATAAAACTGTTCGAAGATATTTCGCTAAATACGCATTCGTAATACTTTAATCAACTTATTTTTGATATTCGCCGGTACCGTTATACCCTTAGCTTGTTATGCCTTATAAAGGATCGTTCGAATCTTATAATCTGGTACGATACTTAATTTAATTTTGTTACACTTTTTCCAATTCTAGGTTAAAGTAACTTTTTTGCGAAAAAGCATCTTTTTAAAAAAGGTTTTCTTTTTAAGGGTAAACTTGTTTCTTAATTAATTAAGAACTTTGTCGGCGCGTTCCTTAATAAATCGGGTTTTTCGGGGCATAATAATAAATCTAGAAAATAAAGCAATTAAAGATATGCCACGTTTATCGGGCTTTTTTCAATCCTGATTAATAATTTATTAAGTTTTTTCGAATTCCTTAGCTTTTTAATTCGGGTTTCTAAGGGGTATTAATTTATTAAAGGGTACATCGTCGACAAGAAATACTTTTTTTCTACCTAAATTTATATATCGTATTAATTTAAACGGTCCGATTATTATTAATCTTTTATTATATTTCGTCCTATAATATTTTATATAAAATATACGCCAATTTTTCGTTATTAAACTGGCTTAAAATCTTATCTCCGGGTTCCAGCTTATTATTAATAACTTTCTAAATAATTTTTGCGTCCTAATTAACGTAAATATTACTAATCGAAAAAACATAAAAGCTTATAACTTATTTATTTATCCCTTTATTCGTAAACTTGCTTTCGTTAATAAAGCGGCTTATTAATTTACCGGCTGCTTTTTTTCTGGCTTTTCGTTAGTACGAATATTACGCGTAATACGCCTTACAAAAACTAAAAGGATAATAATTTTTAACGGACCAAACTTTAAAATTCCTTCTATTACGTCCGGGTTTATATTAAACGTTATTTTCGATTTGGTTATAAAGTTAAATTACAAAATTAATAATTACGTAACGTAATAATTATTAACGACAAATAATAAAATAATAATTAATCGGCTAGCTAACTAAACGGAAACCTCGATAATGCTTTCGAATAAAGTCCTTTTCTAAAAATTAAAGCCTAAAAACGATACGCGGATTTATCGCATAGCTAGTCCATATCGCTTAACGTACGACGTAATTATAACGTTCGATTTTACTTTAATATCGATAACTTCATTAATTAAATCCTCGCCATTTCCGTAACTTATTTTAACTGCCAATTTAAATAAGGGAATAATGTATTTGGTTAAATTACACTATTAAATCGACAAAACTTTAACTTCCTTTTAACTTTTTAATTTATAATCGATATCCATGGTAAAAATTTTAGCAGATTTTCTTACTTTTAAAACTTTTAATTCTTGTACTTCGGCCTTAATTATTTTAATCGTTTCCTTATTTTTATAACTAAATACCTTTAGAATTTTAGCAGCTATAAAATTTTTAAAACCTTTTTTAAAGTTTAAGCAGATTTCGATTAATTCGGACTAAGCAATTTTAAACTTTCTTTTAAAGTTTTCCGGATCTTTTTTTTCTAAAAGTTAACTACATATTTATCGATTAGGTTTTTATGGGTAAAGGTATTATCCGTTTAAATAATATCGTTTGTTTAAGGGGTATTAGCATTTATTTAAGGGGTATTATTTGTTTAAACGTTAACTTTCATATTATAAAACGTAGGTTTTTCGTATATCAATTCGTCGTTATTAATTTCGTATTCGGTCTTATTCCTTTTTATACCTTCAAATTCGTTTTCCTTATCTTTAGAACGCTTGGCTATTATAACGTTAATAAATATAGTCGGCTGATCAAAGTCGTCGATCTCCAGGGCTTTAATTTCCTCCAGATATCGAGTACTTTTACTTTCGATAAGGTTACTTTATAATTATTTACGTAACGGTACCTTTTTATAAAATGGCTTTTTATTATGGTCGACGAAATGGGTTATGTTAATCTCGGTTACCCTGTTTTTATTAATATCGGGTTTTTGTCGATTTGGCTTTAGGATTATAATATATTTTTAAAGTTTAACTGGATTATTGGTATCCGGATTAAGGTTAGTTAATTAATTGTTTACGCCTTTAAAAATATCGTTTCGTCGATTAAAATATTGCATTTTTTCCTTAAATTAAGCAAGGAAAGCTGGCAAACTATGGATTTATTTTAAGATTTTTTTCTAAATTGGAATCTGCTGTTCGATCGCCTGGCTTTTAAAAACTTAAGGGAACTGAATTATACCTAACGTTACTTTGTTTTCCGGGGATTTAAGGAAAATGGTATATTTATCGTTAACGAATAAGATTAGTTTTATAATTTCTATGTTAAAAAATAAACGGTATTTTTGTATAATATATCCTAGTTTTAAATAAAACTAATAAATATTTTAATTAAAGTTATTAAGGCGTTTACCTTAACCTTGATAACTTTTACAGTAACCTTTTCGACTTCGGTATTTACCTCGTTTACGGTAAAAGCTTAATCGAATATAATTATCCGGCTGGAAATTAATTATATTAATCGTCTGGTTTGTACCATAATTATATGCCTAAGGTACCTTTTGTTTTAACGGAACGTATTACTATAATGTCCGGGTTACTTTTCGGTTACGTATTTTTTCTTTAAAAGCTTTTAGGTTTTAGATTTATCGGGCTTATACGATCTTTAGGTCCTATAACGCATTCGTAATTTCTAATACCTAATTAATACAGTTAGATGGTTTTGGTCGCGGCTAAAGGTTTCCTAATCGTTATTGCTTAAGCTGTTAAATCGGGTTAAACCGTTTCTTTTTTTTTTGATTAATATCGAAACAAATATCTCTTTATTATCGCTTACGCCCTTTATATTTAAAAAGTTTTGCTTTATTTAAGGCCCAATCTTTGATTAATATCAAGGTATTATCGTAATTAATTACGTACAAGTTTTCTAACTTTATAAACGAATTGTTAAAAATCTTTTCGAAATAGTTAACGGATAACTTTTCTAATAAGCTTTTAATATATTTATCTTTAAAAGCTGTTTTACCTTTTTGCTTTGCTTTTTCCAAAATACTTTTTACTTTAATAGCATGTTTTAAATAATACTTATAAACATAATTAAGGATATTACGTTAAGCTTGCTTTGTTAAAGTCCTTAATCGATTTTTAACTGTCCGAATCTGCTTTAAGTTCTGCAACTTAAAAATCTTTAAAATACGTTTAAACGTTTCGTTTTATTAAATTATATTATTAAGTATAGCTTTAACCCGGTTTTTCATAAAAGGGTTATTAATTTAATAAGGTAATTCGGCGATTATTTTAAACTTTTTAAATTTATATTTCGTAAATAATTTATTAATTTCTTTAAATTAATCGGTAATTTTAATTCTTAAAAAATGAAAGTTCGGAAAAGCCGATAAATCCGGAAAAATTATAAAAACGAAAGTTTATTTATAATATTAGCAGGAAAATCGTAATTAAATAAATTAATAAGTTCAAAAAGTATAACGTCCGGTATAAGTACTTCCAGTTCTATAAATAACTTTAAGTTTTGAAGTAATATAAATTTTCGTTTTTACAATAAATTAATAACGATTTTTAGATTTACTTAAATAATCGTATCCTTAATTAGCTTTAAGGATTTAATCAAACTATTAATATTTTAAGGTTTAGTTTTGCTAAATTTATTATCGTAAAGGTTCTTTATTAATCGGTATTAAACGGTTATATTTAAAGCAAGATTTTAATTTTTCGTAAAGCTAAGGAAATTAGGTATTAACAGTAATTCGTATTATAAATAAACCTAAATAATAATTTTAAAAAGCTTTAACGGATTTCTAGAAAACCTGCTAAAGCTTATTTCAAATTAATTAATATTACTAGTCCTTAAATTACTTGGGTTTTAAAATGCTGCTTTAAACGGAATATATTTAAGCATAAAGTAAATAATTATTCGCGATAATTATTTTAAATACATTTTCTTTTTTTTTCGGACTTAAAAAGTAAACAACCTTTTCTTTTTACTATCCGTCCATATAACTTTATTCTAATTATTACTACGTCGCTGGTTATTTAATTGCACCTTTTTTAACTTACCAATTAATACTTTCATTATTAATTTAAGCACTATAATACTTAAGCTTAATAAAAAAAATAAATCCTAAATAATATTACCTAATAATAACCAAATTAAATGCCATCCGATTAACGCTAAAAAAATTTAAAATATATCTTATAACGTTTTTCTTTTAATTCCTGCATTATATTAAAAGGCGTTATTCCTTTTTCGATATTTTCTTTTTGTATGTAAAATAAATAACTTTATAACCTTATTCCTTTTTCTGTTCGTATTTGTTATTTTATCTATATCGTTAATCTTACCGTCGTTATACTTATTTTAATCAGTTTAAATTTTAATAATTACGTTACCAGCGACGTAATTTTAACTTTTTCAACCTTTATTAATTAAATTTTATATTCTATCTTGCTACGTAATCTTTTTGTTAATACGTATAATATCTTAAATTGCGTAATCGATGCAGAACTTGGATAATTAATCCATATTCCAAAACCGGTCCCTTATACGTTCGTACTCCTTTACCGTTATTCGAATAAAGCTGTTTTCGTAATAAAACCTTAATTTAACAGCTTTCTTTTATTAATCGTACAAAAGGTTGCGTCCTTATTATAATCGCGGTCGTCAATTGCATGCCGCTTAAATTATCGTATCCGTAACTATTATCGTAATCGTATTCGAATCCAGATGCATTTAATTAAAACCTCGTCCCTTCCGTTCCTTCCGATTTATTAAGAGGAAATTAAGGTCCGTCGGCAGCTAACAAAAGCCAGTATCCTTTCCTTGGCAGCCACTTAAATTGGGACGGGGAGATTCAGTTCCGATCAACGCATTTTTAATAGACAGGTTACGATAAAATAGCCGAGTACAGCGGTAATAAAAGCAAAACGAAAATACTGTATTTGGGTCCGAGATAAACCAGACTAAAAATTAGTATGTAAGTAAAACGATGAACGATAGATAATAGACGGTGATCGATGATCAGTGATAAACAAGTCTCGGGGTTGAACCCGACGAGAGAGCTCCTAGAAATACACATGTGGAGCTGACTAACCGATCAGCCAAGCCATGCCCCCTGGCCCGGCACCCTGCACCATTTCACTATTTATAAGGAAACATGGAAGTCTTATATATTCTTTTCCTTTAATATAACTTCCGTCTGGTTTCTGTAATATCTTTGTAATATCTCTGTGGTATTTTTGTGGTGTTTTTATAATGTCTTTGTAGGCTCCGCAAAAATCACTTTTGGTACCGAAATTTACCCGACCCGAGGTCATTCTCTTTTTTGGTTTTTCGCAAATAACGGAAGATCTTAATCCGTAATATTATTCCCTTCTTTTCGAAATCTTTGTCCTTAAAGATAAAATAAATACGTTCTTTTCGCTTTTCCTTTCCCTGGACCAATAATTCCTAGTTAACATCATATCAGGTCCACCACGAAAACGCATTAAATTCTTTACTGAAAGTCGAAAAAATTTAGTCTTTTTTATTTCAGATTTTGAATACCTAGTTATATCCTGTAAACGTTACGAAGATTTAAAACTGAAATATAAAATTGTTAAAGGGCGAAAAAAATGCCAGCACTGTTATAAGACTAATGTGCTTTATAAGGCCATTAACATTTTTCTAGAATCGTTACAAAATATCCGGTCCGAAAAGGCGCGGATTAATCGTGAAAAACGGGCCGCCAAGGAAGTATTGTTAAACCTGCAGCAACTGCAAATAAAAGCCATAGTTAAGTTGATTAGGTTAAGCCGTTAACAAGATTTTTTACAACGTCGGGGTATAAAAATGATTCGCCGCAGGTTTTATTCCGTAAACGAATTAAAAAAAACAAGAAAAATTAAATAAGGAAAGGAAAAAAATAGAACAGCGCTATATAGAAACAAAGCAAGCGTAACTTGCTTTAAAAATAGATACCACGGCGGAAACCTTTATTTCTTTTAATTAAAACGGCCCAGGGTTAAACTTAAATACTGGGCCGTTATCGCCTGCGACTTTGGCCGCATTAAAGTCGGTCGGTTAAGATTTTGACGGTATAACGTTTCAACTAAGTTCTTCGTGTTCGTTAAATGCTTAAAAAGTTTTTAAATGTTTTTTTCGTATAAGTAATTTTTCCATTTAATCAAATATTGGACCTTATCTTTAATTACTTTAAAGTCCAGCATTCGTTTAATTTCGTACTTATCGTCGTTTTTTTCGACTTCCAAATTAGTTTTCAGCGGCGCGTTCTTAGGTATTGGTTTAAGTAAAAAAATATAGAAAATAAAGTATATTTTTATCGATTTGGATAATAACAGTCGGTAGTTAATTTTGGAAATAACTTTATCGATTTTGAACGAATTAAGTTTCTTAAAATCGAGCTTGTTATTAGGTTTTTTTGTTTTGATTTAAAAAATATTCGAAGTTGCGTTTTGTTTTTGACGTAATAAGTAAATTTTTTTTTGGACAAAATTAATCCCTTAATTCCTTTTATTGTAATACCGGGTTATTCTTTATTGGAGGAATCGTAATTTATTTTGTAAGCGGACCTATATTATCTAAATTTTAGTTATTACCGTTTTTGCTCGAAAAGCTTTTGCGGTTAATTTTGGAATTTCGTCCAATAATTATTTTAGCCGTTAAGTTTTTGCTTAGTAACCATATACCGTTATATGGAGAAAAATACCCATATTTTCGTTAATAAAAGTATTATAAGTTATTTAAGCTAATAGAAAAAATTTAACCCAGTTATCCTATTGGTAGTTAATATAACTTTTTAAGTATTACTTTAACGTTTAATTTAAACGTTTTGTTTATTTATTTATATGTAAGTAATATACTGTCGAGAATTTAAGCTTGGCGCTTATCTACTTGAAAAAGCTAGTATTAAACTTTGATATAAAAAGTTTGTTTTTATTTAAGATATTTTTTTTTGGTATCCTATATTTGTCGAAGTAATATCAAATAAAGGAATAGATTAATTATTTTGCTGTTACATTTCTTTTAAAAGGTAAAAAATACCTATATTTGGTAAATCTGTTAACGATTACCTATATTTCATCGTATTAAACTTCAGTAACGGGCTTTTTTAATAAGGGTAAACCGGTAATAAAATCCTAAGTAATAATATTTTAAACCTTTTTTGGAATATCTGTAAGTTATAAAAGTCCATAAGGCTTATATCGGGCTGCTTTTGCCTTATTACGAATATTGCAATCCTTAACTACCTGCTTAATAATTTGTCGAAATCCTAAAAAGTCGTATTTTTTCTATAATCGTTTGGTAGTTTTGAAAATATCTTAATATCCGTATAATAAATTTTCCTAGAACTTTTTAACGAATTGCTTTTGTTAATTTCGAAGGATGTAAATTTTGCTACGGTATAATAATTAGTTTTTAAGTTATTTATTTAATTGCTATACCTTTTTTTGTTTTTCCTTATTATAAAAATTTCGGAATTCCTGTAAAAGTTTTAAAGTAAGTTATTTTAATATTTTACATAACCGTAAGGTACCGTTTTTAATTTGTTGCAGCATTTGTATTCGACGTTTCGGAACTTTAAAATCGTAATTTCCTTTACGATTTAAAATATCTGCTTAAATATTTTCTTTTCCTTTAATATAGTAAATTTGGAAATTATATTTCGATAAAAAAATTATCCAAATTTCGTAACGTTTATTTAACTTTTGAATCGTTATAAACCGGGTAAAGTTTTTGTAATTTATGTAAATATTAAAAAGCTTTTTAGTTCCGTTAAAAAAAGGTTCTTATTCTTTAAAAGCGTTAATAATCGCCAGCAGCTCTTTATCGTAGATCTTGTATCGGAATTCTGCGTTTCGAAAGGCCTTAAAATAATAGGCTACTAAGTATCATTTTTTATTATTTTTTTGTTGCTCCAAAATTACGTTCAAGGTATAATTTAAGGCGTTTATCTTTAAGCATTTTTTTCTATCGGCGTTGGGCAATTATATTATTAACGCTTTAGTAATTTCGTTTTTAAATAACTAAAAAACTTCCTTAACTTTCTTTAAAAAGTTCGAATTATTTTCCAACATATTCCTTAGTAATAAATTTCGTTAAAGGTTTAATAATATTTTTATATCCTTTAATCAAGTTACGTACGTAACCCGTAAATCCTAAAATCTGCCAAATATCGGTAATAATTACCTTATTAAAAATAAGCAAATTTTAACTGCTTTTAATTTAAAGTTCTAGATCTGAATTTAACCGGAAATACAGGTAAATCTTAAATAATTTAATTTTTACGTATACTATATACTTTTAGCGGCATTAATTCGGATATTTACTTTATCTAAAGCTTTAAAAACCTAGAAAATATGCTTCTTATATTTTTCCAACATTTCGGAATAAATAAGAGTGTCGTCGAGGTAAATAAAAATATATTTATCTTGGAATTTCTTAAGTATAATTATAATTAGGCGTTAAAAATTAGCAGGGGCCTTAATAAATCTTAAAGGCATCATTCGATATTCGTAATACCCGTATATCGTTCGAAAAACAGTTTTCTATTTTTTTCTTTTTGCTATTTTGATACGGTAATACCCGTTTCGAAAGTTTAAGGCGGTAAATTATTTAACTTTGCTTACGTTTTCCCGTAAGGTATTTATTAAGGTTAAAAGATAACCGTTTTTAATGGTAATATCGTTTAGCTGTCGGTATTCGACCACGCGCCGATAAACCGGATTTCTATCTTGGTCGATTTTCTGCTTACCGTTTTTGATTTTCGGTATTATAAGTACAAGATATCCTATAAGGGATTTAAACAACTAAATATAATCTTTTTTTAAGTTTAACTGGATACTTTTTTATAAGGCCTTTACCTTTTTTGGATTTATATAATAAATTTTATAAAGCTTAAAGTAATATTCTTTTTTAATAAGTATACGATAATCCCATTATTTAAAAAAAAGGTAGTTTGTAATTTTCTTTATCCTTAAAAAATCGTTCGAATCGTTAATATTCTAAAAGTATAATACTAGCAAAATTTAATACCTTAACTTTTCGGATTATATAACAAACTTCTTTAAACCCTTTTTTAAAAGAAATTAATTCGTAATTCCAAAAAATCTGGCGAATTTTCCAGTTAATTAACGGTTACTAAAATTAAGCCATGGCATTTCCAAAATAACATTATAGCTTGAAATGTCGGCGATATCCAAGATAAGATATTTTTGGTACCTTTAAATCCATATTAAAAGTTTTTCAATTTTTTTAAAGATTTGTCCGTTATCATATTAAGAAAAACCTCTATTAACTGTCCGTAATTTGTAAAACTTTAATTTGTACCTTTAAAAAAAGTAATATTTTTCAGTTACGGCTAGCGAAATAAAGTTACCTTTTGCCCCAAAGTTAATTATAGTTCTAAAAATTTGGCTTTAATACTAAATAGGAATTTCGATTTAACTTCGTAATTCTTTTCTTACCTTACATAAGGTCTTAATTCGCAAAACTCCTCGATACCTTAATTTTAAAAGCTTTTGCCTTTTTTTAACTTCGTAATTCTATTCGCTAAAAGGCGTTTTTATTTGCAGGCTTTCTTAACTGCATATTTAATACACTTATCGTCCATGCAAATATATTACCTTCGTTAGCCAATCTAGCATTTCACCTTAGTAATTTTTACCTTTAACATCTAAAAAGGCTTCTGATTCGAAGTTAAGATTTCTATAAAACTTACTTCCATATCTAAAAGTTTATACATTAAGCATAACATAAAGGTATAACATAAGCAACTTTAAGCAATAGCTTTTCGGCTTTAATCCGATTCGAGGTACAAATAACAAAATCGAAGGTATTCGGGCTATCGGGGAATTTCGATACATCTGCAATCGTTATCAAGCTTTATAAAGGCTTCTTCGTCCCAACCGGGCCAATAATCGTTATTTCCTTTACTCGAAAATGAATTAAACAATCGTTATCGTTACAAACCGAAAAATGGAAAAGTCCGTACCTATTAACAAAATCCTGTTCAAGGGCTTCGGTTTTAAAGTATACCGCCCGTTCTGGAAATTCGCTGGATTTAAAAATCTTTTGCCCATAATTATCGGAGCGCATCTGGCTATATTCGTAATATATTTCACACTTCTACATATCCAAATAACATTCGTATCTTAACTTTATAATTACCTTAAAAGCTGGTTATCCGGGATAATACTTACAGGCTTTAACTGTTTAATTCTAGCAAATCGAATAACGTTCGTACTTTAGGTCGCCGTTTGGTTTATAATAAATCGTCGCAATGGTATATTCCTGCTGGAAAAAGATAAAATTAATTTCCTTCTTTTTTTCGCTTTTATTATCTATTTTTTATTCGGCTGTTCGGGCCTTTTTTTTAAAAAAAAAAAAAAATCCCTCCTTTCTTAAAGCTCCTTTTAACTAAAAAACGATATTTGTTCTTATAATAACCTTTTTTGCTACAATTAAAGCCTTTAACATTCGATTTATCCTTTTTAAGCTCCTTTAAAATAATATTCATTTCCTTTTAAGTTTTATCCTTATTTTTACTTTTTTAAAACTTGTTACTAAAGCTTCGATCGTCTCTTTTTCTATCGGATCTCTTTTTCTCTAAGTAATTTTCAAAGATACGTCGATCGGCAATAATAACTTTATTAATATAATTCTGAAAAAGGCTAATCTTAAGCACTTTATACATTTTATCCTGAACTTATAATGTCAAGCCGTAATAAAAAGGATAAAACAATTCGCTTTTTGGAAAATTAAAAATTAATATAAAGCGATTAAATTTAGTCGCATACTTAACTGCTAACTTGGTTTACTGGAAAAAATGCAACTATTCGATCGCATATTATTTTTTATCGGAATTTCCAAATAAAACTTACATTTTTTCTTTAAAATATTTATAATTACCGAAAACATAATTAATCAGGCCGGAAAATTAGTTAAAGTAATTTACAAGGTCGTCGTTTATAATAGGTTCGGACCATAAAAAAACTTTTCCGGCAAGCAGCTAAAAAATAACCATTACCCTTTGATAATTTTCTGTTAAAAATTTTCATAAAACTTAAAGTAAAATCTAGCCTGGACTAAAAATCCTTCCATATCTGTAGTTCCATTATAAGGTTTTAAGGAAGTTAGCTTATAATCTTTAACCTTTGGCATTTTATAATAAGCAGAAAGTAAAACAATATTTTCGCGGAATTAATTCGCGCCAAATAAAGACAATATCGAAAACCTTTGCTGCTGAACGAATTTAGCATTTTCTCTTTTTACCGCCTAAAGTTTAATTATTAAGGTACGCAGCTTATCGTTAATCCTAAATTCTTTTTCTTTGCATTTCGGGCTGTCGGATTTTTTTCTTTCCTTTTTCGGTTCGTTTTTCTGGACTTTAATAGTTTCTTTAAAAATCGAGAAAAATTGTTACAGAGAAAAAAAAGGTCCTCCTGAAAATCGAGTAGTAAAAGAGGCCATATTATCGATTAAAAAATTAAAGAAAGGACTTCTTTAATAAGGGGTAGGATATTTTAATCAAGATATTGATCCCTTACTAGTTAATAATGGCAATCGGATATATCGTTTATCTTTTAAACGCCGTTCTATAATATCGTTTTTACTGGGTTCAGGAAAGCTTATATCTAACTGGGCCTTAAACCATTCGTCGGCTATTAATTAAGAAGCTATCAAAATATAACGAACCTGTTATACGACTATCTGGAAGTATAAGCAATATCTAAAAGGGGTTCTTAATTTGTAGGTAATAATAAGGCAAAAAATGATTTAATAATTTGTTCGTTAAAGAAATTTGCGGACTTTTCCCTTAATCGAAAAACGTTACCTTTAATTAAAGGCTTAAATTAATAACTAAAAAGCGAAATTAAGTAAGTGCTATTTACAAGGAAATATAGAAATCTTATATATCCTTTCCCTCCAGTATAACCTCCGTCTGGTCTCTGTAATATCTCTGTAATATCTCTATAGTATCTCTATAGTGTCTTTATGGTATCTCTGTAAGCTCCGCAGAAACCACTCTTAGCACCGAAGTTTACCCGACCCGACGTCATTCCCCTTTTTGGTCTTCCGCAGACAACGGGAGATCTCAATCCGTAACATTTAGCCTATCCAGGATCCGTTAACAAATATCAAAAAAGATCGGTTTTATCCTATATATAACAGTTAATACTCGACCCGATATATGCTTTATTATATCCCGATTCGTACGATTTAACCTAAATCCTAACAACGTATATTACAAAGCTACCGATCGAGTTATACTATACCTAATCGGAATTAAAACGTTAACGTTATAATTTAATAGCGAGGATTCGATAAATACTTAAAACGACGCCTTTTTTGCGGATAATACGATCGATCGAAAGAATTCCTAAGCTTACGTTATAAAGTTATTCGGAAAGGTAATAAAATAACGGGCGAATAAGCAAAACATAATGATTATTTCCACAACCGAAGCGGAATTATTATCCCTTACGCAGATTACAAAAAAAGCCTTATTCAGCTTTCAATTAATCAAAAAATTGGAAGTTACCTTAAATGCAGGACCGTTAAATATGTAATGCGACAATTAATAGATAATACAGTTAAATAACGCCGACGTCGTCCTTTTAAAAATAAAGCTACGGTACGTAAATATATATAATTATTAACTGCAAAAGGCAGCAAAAAGGGACCTAATTAAGGTAGATTATATATCTACGAATAATATATTAGCTAACGGACTAACTAAAGTCCTATTACAAAAAGCTTTTAAGCACTTTAAAAAACAACTAAGATTGATAAATGTTATAAAAGCCCTTCTCCCTAAAGGAGACGTAACCATATAGACAAAATTGGATAAAATGATAGATTACTACCTCAATTCCTAGGCTTCACTAAACCCATCCCTCTCGCAGACTGCCTTGTCCCGCTCCTATCCGCGTCGATTCCTGTCGAAATTCTGGACGGTCTTCGCAATCCGGAGCAGCCGGGCAAACCATCGCTCGTAATCCTCCATACATCGTTCCAAAATCTGAACTTCGAAGTTATCAAGCCGATTACCGCCTTCTCCTTCCAGTTCCCCTTCCAATTTCGCCAATACTCCGCTCATAATCGTCATACTCTCCGCCATATATTTTTGCAAAAATCGATTCCCGTTATTTTCGCAAATCAAATCGTATCCGAAAATTAACAACCGAAATCGATCACTTTAGAAAAGATTTTTGGGATCGATAATGGTATCGATGGTTTTAACCCGTCCGGTAATTTTATGCGAATTATGTACCGTTAATACGACAGTTTCTGTGGAAATCCTACGGTTACGGATTACCGGTATCGTATATTCGGACTTACGCGGCATGTTATTTTAAGTAATTCGAAAAAGCGTAAAAATGATCGAAATTAAATTTTTTAACTTCTTTTTTAGCTGATATCTAACATTTCTAACCGTAAAACTGGCAAAGGTTCGGAAAAATGCCAACCTTTTATACGCAGTACGGCGCAGTTAAGGTTTACCATTAAGGTTTGCTTTTAAGGTTTATCCTTAAGGTTTACTGTCAAGGTTTATCTTTAAGGTTTATTTTTAAGGTTTACCGTTAAAGTTTGCCTTTAAGGTTTACCTTTAAGGTTTATTTTTAAGGTTTACCGTTAAGGTTTATTTTTAAGGTTTACCGTTAAGGTTTATCCTTAAGGTTTACCGCGCAAAGCTTAACATCTCCTAAGTTATATTGTCTAACCCTGCCGAACCGTAAAGCCAGCGGGCATAAGGTTTATCAGGGTCGAAGCTTATCGGCAACTACGCATCAATCGGCTTCAAAGTGAGGCTTTATGGAACTAAGATATCAATCTATCCTAACCGTAAAAACCATTAATCAGTTATCGTATTCGAACGTACTGGGTATAATATCTATCGTACAAATTACATCGTGTAATAATTTTCTGTGTATTTGGCTCAGCCTGGAAAATAAGGCTTGAACCCATTCGACCTTGCATAAAAGCCCTAGACCGGCGAAGGAAAGCTTTAAAAAAATTTCAGACGAGGAATTGGTTGATTAAGAGGACTTAATCGCCGGAGGAAAAGTGGAATAGATAGCTGTAGCTTTAGAAAGTAATGAAATGTAACGATTAACGCCGTAAATGCTTTAAGGCGTTAAGGGGGTATATCAGCTAGCTGGGGGGTACGTAGCGCCCCATATACGGAAAGGTCACCTAATGATCAGCCCATATATGCTCCGTGGCTAAACTACTTAGAGCTGCACGCGTGCAACAAGCACCTGCAACTCAACTGAATACAACAACATATCTGATGTCCCCTATATCTGACACTAAGAGTCTAATATATCAACTCAACCGTTTTGAGAAAAAAGTTTACAAAACAACAAAATCCTAAAAATAAAACTTAATAACAAGATGAATTTTGATACTCTTCATTTTATAAATCCTAGTATAAAATCTTAAAAATATATTAATACCAACTTTCTATATATAACGTCTCACACTATTTCGCGGGACGTATAAGTTAGAAGACTAGAAAAACGTAAAAGGCCGAAGCTGCAGTATTAATGTAAGCCGCAAAAATAACGCTTAGCTTGATATCGAAATTACTAACTAGGCTATTTAAGACATAAATTGAAATGTCTTCATGTTTAACAGTTTCGATGCTATTAAGAAATTCAAAATTCGTTAAATATCCCAAAGTCTTTAATAGAGTTTTTAATTTTTTATAATTTATAAATTTGTTATATAATAAGCGTTATATTAAACTGTTTTCTTTTCGTATAGTAATTTTTTTTCTATTTTATATTTTAATATATCGTTTTATCTGCTCTTTTTATTCCGTGTAATTTTTTATACTAACTAGTTATCTATTATTAACTTATATAACGGAACGTAAAATCCACTACTGCAACTCCATTTTTGGCGAAAAAGGAAATAACCGTAGGCCAGGGCTCCGGCGCTGAAAATACGTCGGTTTTCTTATGTGAAGCCAGATTTCCCTGGTACTCGCCGAGTCTATACCAGTGTCGGAGTCACTGAAGAAGGCTCTGTCAACCACCTCCACAGGCACTGTGTCCTTCCCGAGGCGTTCGGCAATAAGCATCGCATTGAACACGGTTATATGCATTAAGAGCTCAACAGACGCGTCGTCACATAATAGTGACGGCAAGTAGGCAGCGTCCATCTCAATATTCCTACTATGTTTATTAAAATCTCGATTCTACATTACATTCCTGCCCTCCAGTCACTGGTACAGAGGACAAGAACAGCTAAGCATCAAGCTTGGGATCCAACAGAGGCAGTCTCAAGAGAAGAAAAGAGCAGCTACTGTCATGAACCCTGTCATAATCATCGCCGTCATCACTCATTGCAGCCCTCCCTTAGTAGACGTATCTGAAGTTAAGGTTCTCTCTGTCCGTGAGATCCTCGAACGCGTGAGTCATGTTCTCGTCCCTGGCCTCCGCAACGCCGGCGGCAGCCATGTCATCGCGCTTCTTGTTCTGCCTGACGAGGTGCCAGCGGAAGAGAAGGAGGACGACGACCAGGACGCTATAGCAGCCCAGGTGGGTTGCGAATGCCGTGTAGTACTTGGGAGCCTCCCGTGCCAGGAACACCTGGGGCCCGATCGTGTTACCCGCTGACCAGAAGATGAAGTTGGTGGCCACCGTTACCGACTTCTTCGTCTGGCCGCCCACGTTCCGCGACATCAACGACAGACCTAGAGTCTGTGCTGACCAGAACGACAATGTGATGTAGTAACAGATGAGGAGGCCGACATGTTGCGCCAACGTCTCGTTCGGGATCGTCATGAGGAGGATCGTACCGACGAACGACCTATTACATCAACGTGTCAGTCCAGGTTCGACAAGACACAGGTGCAGGGGTGTGTGGATCTGGTACCTACGGGATGACGAATCCTAACATGGTCCAGATGTTCTGGTTAAACTTCTTGACCAGCCATACGGATCCGAGGAGAATGATGATGATGTAGAAGCCGAGGACCATAGCGAGCAGCTGAGTCTCCAGGACCGAGAAGCCCAGTGATTGTTTGATGATGATATTGGCGAACGCTCCGAGACCACTCGTCGGCAGGGTCGTCAGGAATTGGATTGCGGCATAGCACCAAGTCTGAGGATCGGTTAGGGCGTCCCAGACCTGCTCCTTCTTGAACTCCCGGTTCTGGATACCGGTCTGGTTATCACGGACGCGCTCGACCATGAGACGTTTCTGTTAAGACAGCCAGCATCAGCAACTACTCGATTATCTATTCTAGGAAGGGAGCGGAGAAAGAAAGCAAACTTACATCGTCTTCCGAGTAACAGTGAGCGCGCATCGGTGAATCCGGCATGTACCATAGGACAAAAATGCCGAATATGACGGAAATGATGCCGTAGGTCAGGAATAGCCACTGCCAGGACTTCAGAGGCCCGGTGGTTATCAGACTAAAGCAGTACGCCAGTAGACCGCCGACTATCTGCTGCGCGCCGTTCATCATGTACCAATACGTGACTCTCGAAGCCTGCTCCTCACGCCTGTACCACATGGACGAGAGCACGACGAACGCCGGCTGACAGGCTGACTCGAACAGTCCAAGAAGAGTACGCACTATTACCAGTCCGACAAAGTTCTTGCAAGCGGCGTGGCAGGCCAGGACGGCGCCCCAGGCTACGATAGAGAAGCCTAGATACTTGGCCACGGGCACCCTAGTTATGATCCAGTTCTAGCGAGACGTCCGGGATTAGTTGTCATTGCCTCCGATAGATGCGGGGGAAAGCTGTCGGCTCACCTGTGGATATTCGACGACCAAGATGGTGATGTAAATACACGAGGTCAACCACGAGAACTGCTGGGTAACGTTGCCGTTCTCATCGGCGAGGCCAGTATCCTCCGGAAGTTTCATAATAGCGGCGAACGAGAGCGTTCCCTTGTCAATGGCTTGAATGAAGTACGTTAAGATCATGACCAACAGGACACGCTTGTCGATCATCTTTCGCAGCCGGATGTTCTCCTCGGGCGTGAAGTCGATCCGTATGTCGCCCGCGTACTTGGCCAGTTCCTTGTCCATCTTGTCGTAGTTCATGCGGCCCTCGGCCTTGCGCGCCTCCTCGGCGTCGTCGACGCTCAACGGGCGTGCGTGTTCGTTCTCAGCGAACGGCTTCTTCGCCCCATCGCCCACATGGGGCTGGACGATCTCGGGATCCGGGACCTCTGTCGACGACATCGTGATATCCGGAGCCAAGTTCGGTAGAAGTGACCTTGGCGATGTAGCCAACGAACGAGGGCTATGCCTTTGCGGACCGTACCGGACCCGAATTAAACTTCGAATCTAGCTGGGTGAGAGCTGAGCAGGACTGAAAGAAAGGGAAGGTCAATCGGGGAGGGCTCATGCTGGCTCTTTTATTCACCGCTGTGTAACCCCCGGACGGGATACTGCATCATTGCTACCCCGACCGCCAGGCGCACTAGCAATACGACCATGGTTCCAGGTCCGCTCTTACGACTGAAGGATTGCGGAGAAAGTCAACAAAGCAATATGTGCGATACGCCAGATGAGGGCAAGGCAGGGGTGTAGAATTTCTGGCCGGACTAACCCCCGATATCCGGGGTGAGAGGATGGGGTAAATCTGGGGGGTCCTCTCCAAATCTGGAGAAGAGAGCCAATCACCTGGCGGGCCGAGTTGCATCCCCATCCGCTTCCTTGCCCCCTTGTCCAGTATTTTTATGCTCTCGGGCAGAGCTCGACCGAGCCTGACAGATAAGGACAATGGACCACAGGGCCAAATGGGTAATTGTCCACCAAAGATGACCCGATGCCCCCCCATCTGACAATCGCTGGCGTCGGAGGATCGGGATAGCACCCATCGGCTCCCAGCCTTGACGACGAGTACGGTGTGACAATCATGGCGTTTCCCAACAGGCCGGAACCCAATAATCTTTCGAATTATTTGGTGAGAACACAGCAAAAAAGTCCAAGGGTTAGAGGAGGACGTATATCATTAAAAAGATTGTTTCTTGTTCATCAGTAAGGCTTCGGTATCGGTTTCGAAGCGCCTCGCAAACTCGGACAGACCCATCGCGTATCTCCATAATAACTTGCTGTATCGAGCTCCGCACGGAGTCATGGAGAACATCTTGGTTCGGCTTGGGTCTAAACTATTACTCCGCAGATGGCTCCCCACACTGGTGTCAGGAAGCGAAAGAAGTAGTAGATTAACTCATTCCAAAAAAGAATGGCATGTGTCTTTTTGTAGCCGCTCTATCGCATTAGGCGACGCTTTGTGCACTTTAGACGTTCCATTCAACGCAAGCCATCAATTCCTAATCGTCCAAGATGCCGGCAGAGGTCCACGGTTTCAAATCTAGCGATATACACGCCAAGATCCAGCTGCTTATCGAAGGACTGGTAAACATCAAGGACCAGACGGGCGAGTTCTTGCTGACACTGGAGGATGGCCGAGTCATCGACACGAAGGGGTGGAACGACTGGGAATGGACGCACGGGATCGGACTGAACGGTATCTGGGCCTACTACTCGTTGACGGGCGATGAGAAGTACCTCAAGATCATCGAGGACTGGTTCGCGAACCGGTTCGCCGCCGGCGGCACGACCAAGAACATCAACACCATGGCCGTGTTCCTGACACTGGCCTACGTCTACGAGAAGACGGGCAACCAGACCTATCTCCCGTGGCTGGACAGCTGGGGCGAGTGGGCGTACCACGACCTAGAGAGGACCAAGTACGGCGGCATGCAGCACATCACTTACCTGGAGGTCAACGACCAGCAGCTGTGGGACGACACGCTCATGATGACCGTCGTGCCCCTGGCTAAGATCGGCAAACTCCTCAACCGGACGCATTACGTAGAGGAGTCGAAGCGACAGTTCCTCATCCACATCAAGTACCTGCTCGATACGAAGTCCGGACTCTTCTACCACGGCTGGACGTTCAACGAGGGCGGGCACAACTTCGCCAATGCGCTCTGGGCGAGGGGTAACGCGTGGTTGACCATTGTAATCCCCGAGTACTTGGAACTCCTAGACCTGCCCGCCAACGACCCTATCCGGTTACATCTCCTCGATACCCTGCACGCACAGGTCGAGGCACTGAGACCGCTGCAGACGGCGTCCGGGCTGTGGCGCACTCTGCTCGATCAGCCCGAGGAGGAAGGCTCATACGTCGAGTCGAGCGCGACCGCGGGATTTGCCTACGGGATACTGAAGGCGCAGAGAAGGAAGTATATTGGTAAGGAGTACCAGGACGTTGCGCTCAAGGCGATACGGGGCGTCCTGAACAACATCGACGCCAAGGGCGAGCTGTTGAACACATCGTTTGGTACGGGCATGGGTCGGGACTTGCAACACTACAAGGACATTCCTATTACTAGCATGCCTTACGGCCAAGCCATGGCGATCATGGCACTCGTGGAGTTTTTAAGGGTCTTCATCTGATTGCATCTACTAAGTTAGGCTAGAATTTTTATAAATGATTAGTTGTTACATGCGTGCCCCATCAGATCTCATCTTATCCTACCTATCTCGACCTGTCCCATAACTGCGGCCAGATAAAGACTCGTATTGGTATTGTACAGAAGCCGGGCGTCAGCAGCAGAAGGTGGCTTACAGCGGCTACTAACGAGCTAACAGCTAGAACCAAACCAACGCAAATACTTTGCGGGACGAGGAGAAATCGTATAAACACAGCTACCAGCCGCGATAAATCACCCCCTACTCCGTCATTGCTCTTGCCGGGAGACTCAAAAGTGTATTAGCACTAAACGAGTCTCTGGCCGTCTCGGAGTTAACCATCCGCTAGAAATCACCGGAGGGCCGAAGTGCAGACTCGGTGACCCGGCCTGATATTACAAGGAGCCTCAAGAGAGCACAAGCCTCGGTGCTATCAGTATCACTATATTAATGACGGCCCGCATGTTCCTTAGTTTCGGACCTAATTTAGCGTCTTGCTGCACGTTCATCAGCATGGGCAATAGTAATTAGATGAGAATTTATCGCTGTTGCAAGTCGCATGGGGAAAGCTTCCGACGTTTCCGGAGCATGATGCAACATGTAGCCGTGTTCTCCTGGGCGAAGCGACGAGCGGCCCTGAATATATCTGTTGGTTCTTAACTTGGGGACTCATCGACTAGTCGATCATAAAATTTACGCACTTTGTCCCAATTAATGAAGAGAAAACTGTCTCTCTGCAAAGGGCATCACACTGACCGGTCTCTATTGCTCTCCGTAGGCCCGGCTCTCGGGTGCGTCACTGGTCTTTACTACTGTCTACGTGGTCAATTGGCCACATCAAATCCTCATTCCCTATATCTAAGCCGTACTATTGCAGTCTACTTTGTCGTCCCCATTAAGTCACGATGTTGGTGCAGGAGGGGAAGCATCCGCTCGTAGCCCGTGTATTGTATTCCTCCGGTGCATCGTATAAGCTTTGCCTGTCGTTTAGTGCGTATCCTCCGCGTTTCGCTTAGTCCGTGGGCGTTAGGAAAATTGATGTTGATGTTGAGTGTTTGAGGACAGTTGAGATCATCTCTGCTCTCTGCTTCGTCCCTATATTTCTGTTAGTGCTAACCGCACGCGAAAGTCATCCATAAAGGCAACGGATCTCCTCATTGGGATCGAAACGGGTGTCCCCCGAAACTGCGCCTACGGGAGCATCGGCATTCAGATCAGAGTTGGTGCATTGCTCTTTGGTTGCCCTGCTGGCTGATGGGCTGCTGGAACACCAACAAACGGTCATAGCCAGATTCTAACCCACCTAATCGCATGAAGCAGATCATCTTCTCCTCCACATATTTCGAGACCCAAGCATGCTTCAGATCGTGCATTCTGTCGAGTTCCCCTGCCCTGAGATGTATCTCGAGGCGTTCAGGGGTCTCGCTAATGATAGCCCCAAAATGCGACAAATCCACTAGTTCCGTGGAGGGTAAAGACGAGGAAAATGCCCGGAAATAACATAAGATGTGCCCTGACTCCGAGGGAGGGTGTTGCCAGTAGTAGTATGGAACGTACGGATCGCCCAAGTCGTATACGAAGTCTGGCATGATATAGGATGACACTAGGCTTGCTTCCATACTCCAGGTATCAAGTTGAGCTTCCGTCCAAATGATTCCGTCGTGCAACAAAAACTATGTTGCTGTTCTTGGCGGGTGAGAGTTCCCAGCAAGATTTCCTGAGGGCTGATTGAGCCTTATTACCTGGCACGCGTTGTTTGTCACGTCCCAGTTGCCCATACAACGTGATCGGATAGAAGCAAGGTAAATGCCTTGTAGGTACCTACGGTTGTTAATAACGTTTTGGCCACAAAGTATGCAAGTCTGTAAGGGAATAGTTCGTTATATGCTAAAACTCGTAGCTGCTGAAGGTATTGTTGCATCATTGCTCGTGCTAGTCCTACTCCTTCGTCACGTCGGCATCACGTCCGAGCTATGGTGGACATCGTAATATGGCGCTTGAGATCAGATGCCATATCGAAACACCGACCGTAGCGGATAAATCCGTAAAATTCGTCATGGATATGTCTCCATTCTTCACCGATGATGGGAAGACGTTGAGGTTATCGTCGTGATGAACAAGGGGCAGGGGTAAATATTACGCATCCATTTTGCAACACTCGTCACATCACGGCTCTCACTCTCTTTTATCTTTATGTCTCCTCTCGGTTATGAGGCCTTCATCACAACGGAATATGCCCTACTCTGATCCACCACCTATCCTTGCCCGTCTAAAAGGGGACTGGTGAGTTTATTGTAATGTTCGCAGGCTTGTTCAAAGCGTTATCACTAACTCCATAATCCCTGAAGATGCTCACGAACCATTCTTCGGCCGCAATCAATGTACTGGAGCATGTTAGCACATAACCCCTGAGAAATGTGCGAGACTGCTCCACGGTGAAGTTCCCGACCGTTGATACTGATAGTTGGCTGATATGTGATTCTCGTGGAGGTTAACTCGGAGCTGTGGCCCGGCCGTTTAGCTTGACGTTCCCTCGGCCGCCCTGAACTTGGCTTGAGCTGTCAACGATGTCTATTGTAGGTCTTGATGACGTATTTGCTGCGCGAAAATTGCCAAATCCTATGGTCCAGGAAGTTACCCTGACATGTGGAAATAGCGGACTCGGGCAAGCTAGAAGATGGAACATACTCTAAGATAGCTGCGTGGTTGTTCGAGAATGAAGTGCAAAGATCGGCTTGGAAACTGTAGTTCTGACAAACCTAGACCTAGCACAATTTCAACTAGGCGGACAATGGGAGTATTGCTTCAATACCCGTTGGTCTTTCAAGAACTTGGAGTTCAAAATAGTGTTGTACATTTTTGCGATCTTATCTGATGCTCTTCACGCTGTATCCGGACATATTTACATACCTTTCGGTCACCCTTCGCTTCGCCACCATCTTCAACTAGCATGCCAATAAGGGCTTGAGACAAGAAGCCAAGGGTACAGATTTTCCGTGCCGGTCCATCGCATGGAGGTTTCGAGCTCGTCTCTAAATCGGCTTTCGGTATAGTGATGGCGCCCTTATTGGCTGATGGCGTGTCCCTTGGTCCAATCACTTAGCGATAACCGATCACTCCTAATGGCATAGTCTGAACATTGAAACGAGCTTATGATGATGTCGATTCATCTGATTATGTCCCTGTATATCTGAGCGCTGGTTGAACCTTTGGAAGGTAATGATGGTTGGGCCTGACACATAATCATCCCATATCCGTACTGGAGGCTAGCTAAGAACACGAGGAATGCCTGGGAAGACCAACTCAATGACATCGCCCTTTATATATTCATTCTGCCAGGAAGGAACGATCAATTTATCACCGTCTTTCCTTGTAATGGTCCAGTTCGGTGTGATGTCGTCAGCTCATGCCCCTATCCACTTGTTAATTCCATTCTGCAGCTATCGCGAGACAAGGCACTTGAGTCTTAACCTACCTACGAGGGCGTAGTCATGTCGAAGCTACTGTACTGCTCGAAACGGCAAGGCGGAAAAGGGTTAACCGCACCTACGACGTACTAGTATCACGACTATATCGAGTAGAGGAGACTCCTGGCACCCTTTACTGCAAATGGCGTGAACAGCATACTCGTGGCAACCGGGCCAGCTAAGATGAGGACCGATTCACGGTCTGCGGGGTCTCCGCGCGGTCGTAAAAACGCTAGTATTATGTCAGTCGACTCCGGATCCAGAGAGGTCAGGAATTTGCGCACGCCTGAACATAGGTCTTCACGTTCGGGTCGGCGATGTCTCGAACTACTCGTTCAAGCTCGGCGTCGGTCTCGGCCCTCCCCGCCTCGTTAATCGCCGATAACTGGGGAGCATGGTTCTCTTGTT
This sequence comes from Monosporascus sp. mg162, assembly GCA_004155945.1. NCBI lineage: Eukaryota > Fungi > Ascomycota > Sordariomycetes > Xylariales > Monosporascus > Monosporascus sp. mg162. The sequence continues at coordinate 26,314 of QJNY01000276.1, forward strand.
CAAGGTCAGCGTTTCGAGGCCTCCCAGAAGGGTCGTGCGAGCACCGGAGCAGAAAACCGCAGGCACTCGTGCCGAATGCGGCGAGCGTACATACTAAACCAAGGGAGGACCATCGCCGTCGTTAACCTTTCGCGGGCCCTCAGCTTTTTGTCTCGGGGCCAGCGGCCTAGAGGAAGTATCTCGGTCTGCTGAGCCACTTTCTCGAACCCCTCGTCGTGTAGCCACCCGGGCGTCTGAGGCGCGGGATCAAAAATCGTGCCGACGCTGGCAGCTAGCTGCTGAAATAACGCCGAGAGACGGGGCGTTATCTCGTCCTCCCCGAATTTGCCGTCGAAGTCAAGCACCCTGCCTCTGATGTCGGTTATCTCAAGCCACCCTCCGGGTTTCAGCTTTTCAAATGCTTGGGCGATCAGAGCCGGCCAATCCCGTATCATACCGGCCAAAGCCCGGACCTGGATGAAGTCCACCGATTCCGGGCTCATCTTCCAAGGTTTTTCGACATCCGCAATCTCGAACTTTACGTTCTTGGGCACCAGCTTGGCTTGTATAGGAGCTACATCGATACCGATGATGCTCGCCCCAGGATACCTGGCCGCCATCTCAACGGCCCAGCGGCCGGTTCCTGTGCCAATATCTACTATTACTTTGGCGTCGGGCGGGATTCTTGTCTGCAGGATTCCAAGGTCAGCTATCGGGGAGCTCAGAACGAGTCAGCCAGGTGATAATGGTTATTGAGGACCGTGCGTCAACTATCCCAATCGCGTTCTGACTCTGATCTAACTAGGAGGTTATCTAGCTAGTGAACGCCGTTGACGAACATGAGCCGGGAAAAGAAATGACTGTCACGACTCACCGCCGTCAACTCGCCATCGAGGCACAACCGCAAAAGCCGATGGAGAGAATCCAACCGGCGCTGCTCGGACTCATCAAAAGGCAAGAAAACTTTGCCGGCGGAGTGATAAGGACGGCCATAAGCCAGGGCGAACTGGCCAGTGAGCGATTCCTGATCCGCTGAAACGATGTCAGACTCCGTCTTCACGGAAGGACCAGCCGCAGCGGGCAATTCCTGAGACCTTGATAAGACACCGGTCTTCAGCGCGAAAGAGCAGTAGAACGTCACTTACCCCCTGTTTCTCCTCCCGGTTCGGGGGGCACATTCTCGCCGCGGTGTCCGAGCTCGATCAGCCGTCGATGTGTCAGTATACCATAAGACAGAAGCCAGGCGCAGAGATACGACTCTCAGGATCAAGTAGTATTGCGGTCGCGCGGCGGCTGATAATAAGGCCTCGCTCCGAGTTCCATTCCGTAGGGTGGATTGAGAGGGGATGAGCCGAAACTTCTTCAATCTGCTTGGATGTCTACAAGCGCCGGGAGCAGGCCTCTCAGCTTGGATCATTCGGCACGGTAGAAATCTGCAATGCAACGGCGCGAAATTGCAGGATCGGGTTCCTCTGCGATGCGGATTTAGGACGTTGCGCGCGTTGCGGGCCCTTCGGCAGATCAGCCTCGACGGCCCAAAGAGGCAGCAAGAATAAATTGGGTTGGTTGTCTTTCGGCTTGTTCGCCGTGGCTCCTCGGATGAGTTACACGGCGCATGCATTCGTGACGACGAGGCATGCGCAAGAGTAACTCAATCGCGCCATCATTCATGCATGTTAGGGGCTTCTACAAATGAGGGTGCAAGGTGATATGCTACGAACGTGAATCCTTTACGCGCATACAGAGGTGGGTTTTTACGGGTGACCGCAGGGTTGTTTTTGCAGAGAGCTGGCATATTCCTCGCCATAGCTGTAACTTCCGCTACGTATGGCAGTGGGGAGAAAACGGCGGAAAGTGGGTTGAATTATCCCCTATGTGGAGGTCTGAAGGCCCCGATCAGGGAGGGATCCCTACTCGTTGCAAATAGACCGCCACGCTGGCCTCGCTTCGACACGCCATGCAGGGCATATGCCGATGTTCCACAGAAACCGTGTGTCTCGTGCCTGAGTACCTTGTAACGCCCACGGCCCACCTACGTACGTGTAGGTATTCCATGCGACACGGGTCTACATACTGGGCTTTGTAGTTCCTTCTTGTGCTTTCGTACGATAAGTTATACTACCTTGCCCCCACGGCTTCGAGCTGCCTGCCCGTAGAATCTATGCCGTGCCGCGCCGTGCCGAGTCCATTTTACATACGTAGGTAGGTAGGGGATAAGATGGTTGTCAAAGTGACTGTCACACTTGATGGCGTTTGATGGGCCTTCCATATGACATGTATGGTCTCTCGCCTCGGAAGCGCAGTTTCTTGGCCTCCGACATCTATAGCACTTATTGCTTGCCTCAAACATCAAGTCACTGGCTGTGCTACTGGCCGGAGCCGGAAGTACGTGCAGCAGTTGAGCTCCACCATATATGTATTGCACACTTCGGGACATGAAGTCACGTGTGTGTGTGTGTGTGTGTGCGTGTGTGTCTGTGTGTATGGTACAGCAATCGGAAGTGTGCTACCGATCTTCTCTGGGCGAGTCGGCAACAAGGTGCGAAGAGTGCGAAAGGGTTCTCGGTACCGGTTAGGACTAAAAGCGATACCGGCCATGATCTGAAGATGGCACTTGAACGAGTGGCTATTGATTTAGGCATAGTACTGGCTTTGCCGATGAACTGTAACGGGATCACACATACATAGGTAGTTGTTCTAGTAAGCTGCGGATCTTCTCCTTGGAAGGCTTTTACATGCATTATGATACTCCCAATAATCGTTGGGCGTGGGGAGGCTGCGGGTTGAAGCGAAGGGTCGACCATTCCCTTCCCATGATCCCTCGGCTCTGTTCTAGGCCGGGCTCATTAGAATTATCTTGGGGTTTCACCGTCATTCCCTCCCATCTAAGATATTTTGAGAATCGATATAGAGAACGTGCTATGTCGTCTCGGCTCTGCGTGTGGGTTACACTACCAGGTATGGTAGGTAGTAACTGCAAGGCGCCCTGCTGCAGAAAATCTCACCACGTGCTGCGAACCCGATGGCGCTAATTGTTGTCAACGGCCGCACCGCCTTAACGTTGAGGCGTGGTGACAGGACAGGGATCGCCACTAGCGAGCACCAACATTCCTTATTTCTTGTGCGAGTCGCCCAGAGTATATGCCAGCCCTCACACACTTCCACGCTTTCCACTTCTTATCTGGGGAGAGCAGCAGGCGATACGAAAAGGGGGCTGCCATGAGAGTCAATGGAAGTAAGACTTCGAGCACTATCGACAACCAATAGGTCATTCAGCAAACGTGGGCAAACGGGCGGTGCAAAGTAATTTGTTATCTGAAAAAACACATGATATCTAAGAGGAAAGGATCCTGTCCGGATCATAGATGGGATATCCCGGCGTGTTCTCGGTGCTCTTCACCATCGAATGTCAGATCCGTCACTCTTCCAATTACCCGCCCGAATTATGATAAGGGCCTCCTTCCTGCTGGTAGGATAGGATTCTGATCCGAGTCAGCATGCGCTGTGGTAAAGCCATTCCCCGCTGACCCCTCCACTCACTGGCAGCGGCCATGGGACATTACACGTACTCGACGAGCTAGTTACAAGTGGAGCCAAATTTTCCGTTAGGTTCGATTCCTAACAGCGCTAATAGTCTTCACTATTTGGCTCAACTGAGCTGAATGCGACTAAACTCCGGTGTGCACGTGGCATTCAACTATAACACTTTACGTTCTTTCTGCATAATTTCCAGTCTGTTACAAAGCTCGGCCCCGGCCCGGCGGACAAGGGTCGCGGAGAGAAGAGCTTCGCCGGAGGTTTGATGCCCGCGCGGATGACGGAGAGTTTCCATAACTATGCCGTCATAGGAGTAGCCCTCGGCTAAAACCAGAACGCAATTACTGCGGACTGGATTAACACCTCCCGCCCACGGACTGGAACTGGTAGCGCCTTAAAGCCGGGCAACGGACCGCGAGTCCCATGCCAGAATGACAGAACCAGCGAAGAAATCGCACTCGGTCCTCTCAGTGTTTAAGGATCAGTCCAGACCTACAGGGCCGTACTTCGAGGAGTGAGAAATGTATTAGGTTCAATTGGGAGACAATGCACAGTCAACTCTAGCGGATGCCTGGTCGGCCCAAAGGAGAACTTGAGGGATAACAGATCTCGGCTTCAGTACCTACAACACCGCGAGACACCAACATCGGTGTCTATCTGCAAGGAGCTGCATGTCATCACCCACCACAGCGGACGAATTCCTCATCGTCATACCCTGGACATGCCCGTCAAGGCTGGGTATAGTCCGTTCTCGGGGATCGGATTCTACCCTTTTCAGCTCCGATCCAACATCCAGATGAAGCAACTGGGGTCTTTCGGACTCCACCTTCCTCTTCGCTACACTTCGAGCGGAGCTCCCCGAGCAACGCGCATCCGAGCGAGCTCCAACCTACTGCCACGGCAACAAAATCGTTGAGTGGCAGTAGCTTCTCAGTATGGATAGGTGCATTCCCGTCATCTACCAAGCTCTCGCCAGCCCTTTCCCTGAATGCAGCCTGGCGGACCTACCGGACTGTAGTTTACGTTAATATGACCTTTTAGGCGTAGGAGATATTCCTTTCGACTTCCCGGACTTACTCGTAGATGTGTCTGCGGCTTGACTGTGCGCTAACCGGCACTGCTGTTGTGTGGAACCTAGAGATTGCCTTCCAGTTCTGCAACAGGTGCGATCGACTGTTACCGGTTCGCCGACGATGCGGCAACTGGTGAACCACGTTTCCCTTGGTGTCCATATCGAGGACGCTATCGAAGTTGTTCAACAGCTTATAACTTGCTGTTACCTCAAATCTGTACCGATAATCCCCGGGTGCGAACAGCATGAGCTGACCCGGAAAACCAGCTAGGACTAATTCGGGACAACGAGACTACGTGGGACAGCGAGGGCAAAGAAGCTGTCTTCGCTAGCTAGGGCTTCGCTGGTAGAGGCATCTGCGCTCTCATTTAACTACTCCTTGGAAATTCCGATTAGCTTCCAAATCTCAGTATCTCGTCTATTGGACTAGATCTCTTGATAGCCTCTCCCAGAACTTAGAACTTTCGGGCCGATCCTTTGGCCATGCAACTTCCTCAAAGCCTTTGCCCCTTTTAAACTGCGGCTAATCTTTGGACTGTTCTAGATGATATGTTAGCCCAGTTCGAAGAATTCTATAGACATCTATAAATCGACGATGATACGAGACGTGGAACAAGGACTGCTTTGGTAACGCCGGCCCTTTGCTGATAACAGGATGTGTCATCCAATTCCGGAACTCTTTACACCCCGGCAAATAGCCATCCAAAAAGCAGATTAGATTATCGACCGGTCTCAGGTTTCTCCCGCATGAACAGTCCGGAAACTAGCGCTCTGGGTATACTCAGGCGACAATCTGTCATCCCCAAGGGCTCCGCCCAAGCTGTCATGAGTATCAATGGGGCAACGGGGAACCTGCATGTTTGTCCTGTGGCAGAAAAATAATGTTACCGGCAACGAAGCTAGTTTGAGCGCTGTCGCATCCGAGAACCGACATTCACTGCCCAAGGGCTCCGTACGAAAGCTTCGCATTGTAACATCGTCGACAAACGGTTGCGAAAGTCAGGGCGCTCATTGGTGTCTCGGCCCAACCCGGCTTTCCGCCTAGCATAAGCGGAATGTCCGCGATCGCGAGTCGGCAGCAGCATAGCTGTGCGTACATCAACTGACGAAGCGCGCGTTCGAGTCGGCTACTGTAGCTCACCACTTCGATATGTTCATGCCGTGAAGCTAGCCGCGGTCGTATTTTACTCCCAGCACAAATCCAGCGCATGTGTCTCTACGTCGCCGTCAATTGTGACCGAGGATCTCTCTTCTCGGAACCAGGAAGTTCTCATAGGGATGCATCCGGAATACGGGGAATTCGCACCCAAGTCCTGCCATCGCATCTGTTACCGTTAAAGGCTGAGTACGACGGGGCGTACTGCATTTTGGTTCGGGATCTACATGACCGCCGCGGAGAACTATCTACACCAGCGTAAGTTTTGTATCCCTTCCGGGTAGACTTAAAAACGTGGTCATTGCCAGGCAGGAATTGACGGCCAGCCTATTCGTGATAACCGTTACATCATGACAAGACCCTCGGATACTGCTCGCATGAAGACTGGTGGCGGATCTGGTGTCGGTCGTTGCTAATTTGCCGGAATTGAGTGGTCCAGGGTCTTGAACTGGTCCAATACACCAATCGATGTGCAGGTCAAGGCCTGCGCGCTCACGCGTTTTCTCGTAGGTAACTTTTTCTATAACTGATTGGTTTCCGGAAAACCAAAGTCGCAGATTCGCATTCATCATCTGTGGTGGAAACGCAATTCTCAGCTCTATCCACGCGACCGTGCCCGTGGATTGCGGAACCTAAGTCGTCGTCTGAACGGGCTTAAGAGCTCATCTTCACCTTATTCGCTCGTCATTGACGTAAGGCCAGGCCGTGTGGACATCCTCACCGACAGAATTGCTGTTGACATTGCGTCTCTTCTATGACGATTGTGTGGGGGCCAATTGAGTCCTCACAGCGCTCTTGACGCGTCCCTGTGTATGTACTCAAAATCTTAGAACACTCCAGACGTGTAATGTTGTGCCGAAATCATACAAGATTCCCAGCATTTGGGTAAACCCAAAAGGTTTGGATTTATTCCGATATACCGGGCATCCAGTCAGGTTGGCTGACGAGCAGACAGAACCACGCTCGCCTTGCTATTCTGAATGGACTGCTTCCGCACACGATCCAGGGACCCCCTTATAATATCGGGTGTCCGTTGACCCGTGAATAATGCCGAGAAAGACTCCTTCCGTTCCTATCCTAGCGCTTCCGATGTCCGCCTTCCGATGTCCGCCTTCCGCCTTCCGCCTTCCGCCTTCCGTGTTCCGGAAACACCTGGCTACTATCGCCGCTTCCAGTTTATCATAAAAGTAAGGGGCTATGACAACCGCGACTAAGCGGTCGGAGCGGCTTCGTCATATGGCGTATCCGTTCGCCTTAAATCACAACTCCTCGAGCGTCGGTCAAAAGGAGCGAGTGGGTCGGAGGAAGTCTAGCGACTGGGAGTGGTAATTTTGGACATGGATCGAGAAGTTTATATACGTCCCCTTCGGCCCCGTCCTCCTGAAGCAACGAGTCTAAGCCTGTTCGCCTTCTTTATTCAAGCAAACAAGGTTCGCACGCGATCTAGTCTTTCGTTACCGCTGATATGCCTTCACGCATAGACCACCATGACCAGTTCGAGCTATCCAAAGCTCAAGTCTTGCTCAAGAAGTATGATGTTTCCGGCAACGGGTTTCTTCCCGAAGGGGTTCCGCTGGACCGTCTACCGGATCCCTTGTATGCGCCCTGGGAAGATATTCTATCCCAGTTGCCGACGCTGCTGAAGAGGAAGACGATACGACGGTCGATTGACAACTTAGACGTCATATCGACCCAGAAATTTGATACGGAGAGGGAATGGCGCCGGGCGTATGTCGTTCTGTCGTTCCTTGCCCATGGATATATATGGGGAGGCGATAAGCCGTCGGAGGTTGTTTCTACCTTCCCCTATGGCTGACCCTAGAGCCTAGCTGATGTACTTTAGATTCTACCGGTGGCCATTTCAGTGCCATACGTCCAAGTCTCTGAGCACCTCAAACTCCCGCCGGTCGCAACATACGCGGCGCTGAACCTCTGGAACTTTACATCGTCCAGAAACGACTTTACGGACCTCGACAGCCTGAAAGCCCTGCACACCTTCAGCGGGACAGAAGATGAGTCGTGGTTCTTCTGTCTATCGGCAGCCATGGAATGCCAAGGCGCATATGTCATTCCCATTATGCTCGACGCGATAGAAGGGATCCAACGGAACGACTATCAGACAGTCGCTGATAGCCTTGACACTCTACGAGACTGCATAGAAAAGCTGTCAAGGTTGTTAGAGCGTATGCATGAACGATGCGATCCGATGGTGTTCTACCATCAGATTCGTCCGTACCTCGCGGGTAGCAGGAACATGGAACATGCCGGTCTCCCGAACGGAGTATTTTACGAGGAGGGAGACGGGAAAGGAAGCTGGAGGCAGTTGAGAGGCGGCAGTAACGGCCAGAGCTCCCTCATCCAGTTCTTCGACGTCGTCCTAGGCGTCGAACATAACTCTTCCGGCAACGCCGACCAGCAGAGCCGCGAAGCCTCTGCCAGGGGAGATCGTAAGCCAGTAGGCTTCCACGAGGAGATCCGCTCCTATATGCCGGAGCCCCATAGGAGATTCCTTCAGCATGTGTCTCGGATGGATAGCCTAAGAGATTTTGCCCTGCGATCAGTCGTATTGGATGAGCAGCGGCGGGTGCAGCAATCATTTCAGGCCGCGACCACGGCCCTCGCCGACTTTAGAAGCAAGCATATGCAGATGGTGACGAGATACATCATCGTTCCCTCTCGGAGGCAGGGCGAGACCAAGGGGGTTAATTTGGTCTCCGCATCAACCAGAGCTTCTCTGGAGAAGGGGGCGAGGGCTAGATTGACCGGAACGGGAGGCACGGCTCTGATACCGTTCCTACGGCAAACTCGGGACGAAACACTGCAAGCGGGCATGGGTCCTCGGGATAGCTTGGTAGATGAGCGGCAGATCACAATATAAGTTGTTGAATTTAACATCTATTGAAATTTTTCGCATAAGAATCAAGACATTCCTGTCATAGTAAATGATTCTGGGAGGGGAGGAGCGGCGGATCTCCTCTGGTGCGAAGTAGCGGTAGTCCATCCTAGCCGAATGCAGCTGCAAAGAACCGTTCCCAATCTAACGAGCGGCTGAAGAATCCGAGCTCATGAAGGTGGCGCTCACACTGATGATTATTGACTTATTACTTAATTATGTCTTCCGAGACGACACGCTCGCGTTGATCACAGAAGGGTTATCATCCTGGTTGAATTCATTGCCATTGTCGGGTGTCGTTTACAAACGGGTACTCATGAGAGAGTGCCATTACTCATGTCGCAGTGGCATGTTCCTGGTCGATCTTGAGAGAGAAGTCGACGTGCGGCGTGCCCTGGTGGATGGAGCTGGTAGAGATGATGTCGATATCTGGACGTGTTAACGGGGGCGCTCGATGGGGCCAGGTGCTGGTTCGCAACTTACCATTGTTGGCGTAGTTAAAGACATTGTCTTCCCGTAGCCCGCCGCTGACCTCGATCAAGAACTCGCGTTTGCCCTTCCATTTCTCACGCAGGCTCTTGGCTGCGATCTTAACGCCTTCTCCGGTGAAGTTGTCCAGCATTACGACGTCAGCGCCGGCCGCTATCGCCTCGTCGGCCTCCTCTTCGTTCTGAACCTCGACCTCGACCTTCAGCGCGAAGCCACCGACCATCTTGGCAGTCTGTACGGCCTCTGTAATGCTGCCTCTGCTCCACACGTGGTTGTCCTTGAGCATGATCATGCTGCTGAGATCCATGCGGTGGGTGTCAGCGCCGCCGACAAGCATGCCGTACTTCTCGACGATGCGGAATCCCGGCGTCGTCTTGCGCGTCCCCGCGAGGATGCCCTCGTAGCCAGCACTCCGCAAACTCAACAGCAGGTTACGGCTGACGGTGGCAATGCCGGAACACCGAGCCAGCAAGTTCAATCCCACCCTCTCGCCCAATAGCAGACCGCGCGCCGGGCCCGTCACGGTGGCGACCTTGGTCTTACCGGAGCCGTCCTTGGGCCGGTTGATGTAGCTCCCCTCGACGGCGTGCCACTCGACCGTACATCCGCACTGCTTGAATATCTCGTTGAAGAATGGTACGCCTGCTATGATTCCGGCACTCTTGCCCCACAAGGTGGCGGTTCGGGGGTGGTCGCCCACTACGAAGCCGGCATAGTCGTAGGATGGTGTGTCTTCGGAGAGCCAGGACGTGATTTGGGTTTTCCAGCTCGGCGGCAGGAGGTGCTCGAGGGAGCCGTGATAAATGGGTTGGTCTTTGTGCATCGAGGCGATCGTAGAGGTTCCGTCGGGTGAAGATCGAGATGAGGTATTGATGAAGAGACTGTCAACCAGTAGATACGGAAGCAAAGGTAGCCTACAGTAGGTACGTAGCTACTTAGTTACTACCGAGGGAGATACAGCCTATGCGGGGTTACCTAGAATCTGAAGCTTTCCTACAAGGTGCCTACGTACTTTGTAGGATATAGTATACAGAATGACCAAGGCGAAGCCCGTAAGCCGGAAAATGAAGCAGGTGAGCAATGAGCTGAGGAGATAGAAAAGCCGCGGTTTCGTGAACATTATGTTTTGGTAAGGTAGCCCGACGAAGGCAATATTAGGTACATAGCACCTAATATCGCTTTTGAGTCGTGCCTTCAGCAATAACCTACCTCCGTACATGCATAATACACATATGTAGAGATCTGAGGTTGGCAGTGTGTTAAGAGGGGTCTACGATGCCGAAACACGTCAAGCACGAAGCTACTTACAGTGGGAATCGAGGGGTAGACGGGAGGTGCTAAAGAGTTAAAGGTTAAAGTTAGAATGGCGGGGGCCTCTTCATCATTCCTTTACTCTGATGCAGGTGCCGGGTGTATGCGGAGAACTGGAAATCCCTGGTACCCTCCTCCACTGGGTATGAGTGGGCCTTTTACCTAAGGCATCTTCAGGGGCTACCTAATGCTCCTCGGAGACGGAACCTCGGGTTTTACCTAATAGATACTGCACTACATCCCGAAGGCTGTCGTTGCGCAGTAAAACAACTCCCGCTATCCGCCGCTACGCTCGCAGGGTCGGGAAAACATCGTGACCTAGTGCATTCTCACCAATCATTCTGTCCGGGATCCAAGCTTAGTGAACTCGAGGAGGAAAATATGCCAGAGTATACACGGTATGTTCGCAGCCGCGTCGCAAACGCTTGTGATAACTGTAAGGCAAGGAAAGGTGTGTACCTCTTTAATGCATAACCATGGCTACAAGAAAAGGGGAAAATTAACCGTCACAGTCAAGTGCGACGGCAACTTGCCTTGTAGCTATTGTGTGAAGCGATACCGAGCTGGCCACTGTCATTTCTCTCCTCGGATCCGACGACGAGCGAACAAGCCTACCAAGTCTCCGGAGTCCGTCCAGATCCCGCGTGTCGCTCAGACTTCCGCCTCACCATCACCACTTCCGCCATCCGAACTGCCGGATACATCCCGGGGTCGTCTAGCGTCTGGGACGCCGGCTCGCTCCGCCGCCGATTGTGATACATCCGTCGAGGAAGAGGCCGATGTCCATCGCGAAGCCCGTCTTCTATGTGACGCCCAAGGAGAGCTAAGTAAGGATTCGATTCAAATTCTTCGAGTCGTCGGCAACAGTACCGCTTATCGACGTCTACCATAGTCTTCATTGGTGATTGTGCACCGCTTTCCCTCTTCCAGACCGTGCGTCAGATTGTCACCTCTCGAGTCGATCCAGATGCTTTTGCTCGGCAGACAAGTCGGGTTTTAATGCTAGAGAACACTAGCAATTGCATCCAACCCTGCAGAGCTCACGGAAACCCACCAGTGGTGAACCTCGACGCCATTGGCGGACTGGTATCAACATTTGCCTCTGTGGTGTGTTAAAAAGCATCCTTTCACCAAGTGTTCGGACTCTTCTTAGCTAATACCACTACATGCAATAGGCTTCTGGACTTGTCGACCTGATCGACTGTGGCCGGTTCGCAAATGACCTTGCGATCTGGGCCGGACGTAGTCAGAAGCCCGATGATGTCGCGTCAGCCGTCAACTACCTCGTACTCGCCATTGGTTCACAGACGGATGCCCAGGACCTTGCCGCCGAGTATTTCAACTACGCGAAGACTCTGGCGCTCGCGAGCCTGGGCGGCAACCTGGGCGTCGATACGGTCAAGGCATTTGCCCTCATCACCTTGTATATGCTCAGGGCTTGCCAAATTAATGGGGCATTCTTATTCTTCGGTCGGCTCTTAAACCGCGCCCTCTAGCATGCGGTGGTACTGACGTCCTCAGGCATCGCCGCACGAGCTGCGTATTCGATAGGCGCACATCGAGCCGAAGTGAACTGCCGATTCGGAGCTGAATTATGTGCTCAGAGGTACGCGTCACCCTTTCCCGTAGAGGCTACCTGAATGAGGAGGCTTACTAGTGAAGAGAACGTTTGTGGAAGAGCCTTAGGGTTCTGGATCTGTTCCTCAGCGTGTCTCAGGGACGTCCGCCCGCGATGTCGGATGTCGATTGTACCGTCCCCTATCGAACCACGGATGATGGGGGCCAAGAAGTGTTCGAGCTTCTCAACGCATCAGTCCAGATATTCCTCATCACTGAACGCATCGTCCTTGAAGTCTATTCAAGAAGGAAGATCACATTGCAACTGACCGAAGGAATATCCCGCCAGCTCCGCGATTGGTCATCCAAATGGCTCTGCGCCCTAAGGCACATCGTGACGGTGGACTCGATCTCGGAAGACCGCCCAAAAGTTGTTGGAGCCTGTCAGGTCTTGTCCTCTTACTACTATGCGGTGATGCTCGTATCAAGGCCCTTTCTTATGTACGAGTTATATAGACGACTGCCCGAAAATTTAGGAAGATCCGGGGATCAGACACCCGTAACGAACACCGGGAGATCAAAACTTGCTAACGCCTGCATCGATGCAGCGTGCTTGATGTCGCAATCCGCACTGGATCTCGTGGAGAGGGGGGTACTCGACAGACGTACTCCCTTACTAGTGTAAGCTACCTAAGCTACCCGCCTACCGAGATTCACTGACCATCCACCGAGATCGTGGTTATTCGCGTCGGCCTTAGTCACCGGGGTAGGCCTCCTCGGCGGATTCGGTCGCGTACTGGAGAAATACGCGCGCATGGCTATATCCGCCCTCGAGTTCTTCGCGAAGGAAGACACGCACGCAATGCAGTATTCCCTGATTGCTAAGTCACTGCTAACCAGTGCCCTACAATATCTCGAGACGAAGGAGACTAAAGAGCGTATACGAATTGCCGAGAGCTCGTCTCAGCTGTTCGGACTCATACCAAAGGAAGACACCCTCTCTCAAGTCTCCGTACGTGTCGGTACGACGAGGGATCTGCGCGCGTCGACCACTAGGCCGGGCGAGGTCGGCAGCACTTGCATCTCTCCCGCCAGCCGTGCCGCGGACTCCATCTTCGGCGAGATCGACACGTCCATTTTCTCCCTGAACGATCCACTGGCGCCTCCTTCCGAGTTTTCCCACCTTGCCAAAAACCCGCAAGACCAGGTCGACCAGGTCTTTGGGGCGCTCAACCTCTTCCCCCTACTCGATGGGAACGGGCATATTGATTTAGCGCACTATCTATGAGGCGCCTTGGCTAGATAACTATTCATTGTCGCGCTAGGTGACGTCTAAGGACGTATTAGAATCCGAGCCTTGAATATGAGTCAGTCCTCGGCGCACATAGGATTTCAATATGTCATTTTAACATTGACTCCCCGGCCCTTGTAAGGATCTGGACTCTCGAAAGCCTCACAAGTTATTATATGTAAGTCAAAAACCTTAACCGGTTTTATTCCCCGGCCCGCGCATGGATGGTCAACGCCCAGTTGACCAGCTGCGATTTCGTCTTAGCGAGGGTGGTAGATTATCCGGTCTAGTAACACCTATGGCTTAGATTCTGTCCCGAGCTTTCGGATACACCCAGTTTCACTGGCTAGGACCGCTATGGCAAAGACGATACTTCGAATACTTGAAATGCCCGAAAAGGGTCCTGCGCTAGCTGAGGTAGACAAAATCTAGGAGAGCATCGATGTATTATACCAAGATCGCAATAGCAGAGAAGACCTGTCTAGGGGACGCTGGTTTAGCGAGGTCGACATGCTCGACCTAGGACTGTCAGATAGTGAGACCGCCATCACATGGCTTGGGACCCCGGAGTATCGTGACGAATATTCTGGAACTGGACTATCCCTCTCAAGGCGACTGGAAGTGGATATGGAGATGATAATAGGGGTTCAGCTGTATGTGTGAGCTTGGGGAAAGGTGTAAATGGTGGATGTTTTATTCAAGCTCTTATACACTGTCGAGATGTAGCAAAGGTAATGTAACTGGTTCCTGTCCGAAGTTTTGATATTATGTCCTGAACTAGGACCGGCGCCTCCAAAGAAAGAGACGATTCGTCCAGCAAAGACGGCCATTTTAGCTTGCAACTCCTTGGCTATCATATTTCTCAACTCGCCGCTATAAGGGAATCAACCCCATGCTTGGCGAGCGGCTTCGTCACTTCCATGCCTCCCGGCGGAACAGACAGTGTGCGTCCAAGTGTAGTGGCTGAGGCCTGTACCACTATCTCGGCTTGTTCCTCCTCCGGTAATGACTTTACTCCCCCCGAACCAAAACGCCATAGCTCTCGGCAGTCACGTCCTCGATACTACCCCAGCCCGATTACGCGCAGTTGACTGCCCTGCAATGCCCGAGAATCCCGTCAAATAGGGGCTGTTGGGCCTGAGCTGGGGGTATTCCCGGGCCGCGTGCCACGATGTCGGCCGGTGTTATAAGACCGACAGCAGCTGACTCTTGTCGACGGATGGGGGAGTAGTTTTGGGATTGTAGTAGATATATGAGACCCTGGATCACACACTGAAGCATATAGATGACTGAAGGAGGATGAATTATCTGGTTGACCTCTGAGAGATCCTAGATAGAAACAGAGGGTATTGAAGCCTCCTTATATACACAGAAAACAGTTGCGGCTGAGAGAAAACTGTACCCGTGATGCGATCAGCAGACTCCGTTAGTAGCTGTGCTGCCTAAGCTAAGGCTGAGCTAACGGACTTAGTTTTCAGCTGGGTCTGATACACCCCCCCAGCTGTTAGGAACTAACAGCTGAAGCTTTTACGATTCTGTATATTACCCAAAAAGGAAAGAACGTGATGGTTATTTATAACGCAGAAATAGGGGCAAAAAGTTCGGGGAATGTCGAATTCTGCGACTATAGAATTCGACATTCTATCGAAACCTTTAATGGGATTCGAACTTATATCTTTAGGTATTATGATTTAATATCTTACTGCTAAACCATAAAAGTTTTGTTAAAAAGTTAATTTAATAACCGAATATTTAAGGTAATTTAGGTTTCGGTATAAAGGAAAAAACGATAGAAGGAAATAATTAAAGGAAATAAAAGTAACAGTTTTTGCTATAGGGCAATAATGCCTGTTATAATTAAGTTTTTTCCTTTAACTTTAAAGCAACGTTTTAAAAATTTAGTAACCGAACGAATTTTTGATATTTCTGCAACCTAAGTAACTTAGTAAGGCCATCCGTAACCATTACGTTAATAGGCGTCCATTCGATATTGATTTTTTTCGTGGCGAAAGTTTCGCGAAACCAGTAGCTGTAAATGTCGACGTGCTTCAACTTTGTAATTAAACGTACAGCTTTTTTTGTAACTAGCCGTATCGTTTGCTTGTTGTTTACCTGGATAATTAGCTTTTTATCTAGTTTTAGGCTTATAGCCTTAAAAAGCTTTTGCATAAAAATAACTTCCTTAACGGTTTGAAAAAAAGCTAATAACTTTGCTTCCGTACTTAAAGTAGTAATTATATTTTGTTTGTTTGCTTTTCAGATTATAGGATTATTAAATAGTAATATTAGGAATCCCTAAAAGCTTTTGCGATTAGGGTTATTTGCGAATAACGCGTTATTCGAGTAAAGTAATGATCGTACGTTAAGTTTTTTGTTTTTACCATACTGTATAACGAGGTAACGGGTATAATACCTATAAAGTAGGGCCTTATTAATAGCGTTAAGGTATATAAAGCTTAGGTTCTTGCTATATCGTAACAGGTAGGAAGTAGCTTTAGCGATATCTGGGCGAATAGTAACAATTCCATATAATAAACTGCTAACCTTTTCGAAATATAGCTTTTTTAACGCTGCAGGCGTTTTTCCTTCGTATTTTTTAAGATCCCTTTATTTAAGGACCTTAAAGTAACGTTTTTTAAGCTTCGAAAACTTAAAACGGAAATATATTTTCTTCCAATAAGTATTTTGTATTAATTATAGCTTTTTAACCTTTCGATCGCGTAAAATACGTATCCCAAGGAACTATTGTAGCTTTTTAAGGTCGATGATATGGAAACGTTATGTTAGCTTTATAAGAAATTCTTCCGCGCGTACTGTATTTCGAGTCCTATACATCATGGATATATCGTCGACGTAGAAAAACAACGTTAACCAGCCGTTAATCATAACGCATGGGTTATCCGGGACAAACTTTAAACCTAAATCCTTTAAACCTGTAGATAGGTCTCGTTGCTACAGAAATGGCGATCGTCTTAAGCCGTATAGGGCCTTTAGGAGCCTTAAACAGTAGCTAGGACGTGCAAACCCTTATGGGAAACGTACGTACACCAACTTATCGATATTGCTATGCAGAAACGCGTTAACAGCGTCCAACTGACGAAGGTTTAAGTTAAATCGGGTTATAACGGTTATTAGCATTCGAAAAGATCTTCCTGTTAGGGTAAATACGTAAGCGTTAAGCTTTTTACGAGGTTAAAGGTTGCTACGGATAATAAGTTTAACCTTAAACTTTTAAAAGAATCCATTTTTGTTAAATTTATAGGTGAATACTTATATTAACGGAAATATACCGTTAGGGCCGACGTCCTTAATTACTTTTTGAAGTGAAGTAACGGCAACTAACTGCTTTACCCGATATATCTGGTCCTATTCCTGTTGCGCAGCTGCTTTCTAGTTTTCGGCGTACCGGTACTAAATAGCTTCCTTCCAGTTTTTAGGCGCTGTAAGGAGGTTTTTTCGATAAAGGCGTTCCGGTTTGATTGCCGCCGTAAAAACAGCGTTAAAGGCGGTTGGGTATGTGTTGCGTTTTTCGGGTGCTAGTCTGTAGCTTGCATTAGCCGAAGGTAACTTTCTTTTTTTTCCTTTTCGAGTCCTAGATTCGATAATCGCTAAGGGATTTAGGAAATCTATTTCGGTACGTCGTTGCCGTGATTAAGAGGAACTCGACGATATATTTTGAGCTGTTTCCGGTGACGGCGAATGGTGTTGTTGATAACCTGAATTTTCGGGGCCTGGAGTAGCGTCCGGTATGGGCAAACCCTAAAAGGGATTTTCGCTTCCCAAATTACCTGATTTTCTTGGGGAACGATCGGGGTCTTTTTCGGTATTGTTGCTAGCAGACGAATCGAAGGATTTTTCGTCCGAATCAGCTTCTACCCTCCTAACTTCCTGATCAGGATCAGGATTAGGATTACCCGTAACTACTATAATAATGTTATAAACGGGTTCTTCGTTTTCGATAAACGGACCTTGTGCTGCCGTATTATGTATTGCTATATTATTTACCCCCCCAGTAACGCTTATATCCAAGGAGTTATTGCCGAATATAGCCTTGGGAATCCCTAAAAAGGTTGTCGCTTTGGGTAGGATTAGGATGCTGTCGATCTGATCGTTTAGTTCTGCGATTTCGATCGACGACTTCTGCTGTTAATCGCCACGATATTTCTTCGTTTCGTCGAAAGTAACGTCTCGAACGGTGATAACTCGTTGCTGCGTAGGAACCCATACCCGATATATGTTGCTGGCTACGTATCTAACGAGATAACCGATATACGCCCTAAGGTCCATTTTCTTTAGGCGTTTTGCTCCCCGACGGACTGCTTCCGTAAGTGCATAAGCCTTTGATCCGAAGAGGATAACGTTCGTAACGTTCGCCTTTAGGCCTTTTTCGGGAACGGATATCTTGTTCCTTTTAGCTATCTATTCGTTGAAAACCTGGATGGGTGTCTTCCAGCTTAGGGCTTTAGTAGGTGTACGGTTGGCGATATATGTGGCTGCTTTAACAGCTTTAGGCTATAGGTTAAAAGGAAGGTTGCTACTGATTATTAAATAACGTACCTTCGTAATAATTACGCCCCCGGCGCGTTTTTAAACGCCTGCGGGCTTTTTGGTATATAAAGGTAAAGTCTTATGCGTAATGCCTATATTTAGAAGCCATCGTCGAAGCTTCTTTCCGAAGGCAATTTTTCCGTTTAATACGATCGTTTTAACCTTAATATAATATTATTTTTCGAGGAAAACAACTGCGTTTATTAAAGCGGTAAGCGCGTATTTCTTCCGCTTTATAGTATAGCTAATCCTAGTTCCGATAATAGGGCAGGTAATAATTAACGCTTTCGTTCGCCCGTTAAAGGCGTTGTTAAATTCGAAAAAGTTAACGTATATCGTAACGAAGGGCTTACGTTCCTTAGTTTAAGGTTTTCGCGAAACCTTTTTTCGAACCTTTGTAACAGCATAATCCTAACAGTCGATCTTCGACGGCAGCTAAATCTTCGTTCCGGTAACTGCTTGTACCACCTTTTCCAGGGCCCTAGGGCCTAAATGGGCAAGTCTTCGGTGCTATAGCGTGGTATCTCCTTTTAAGGGCTTCAGAAAACCCCGAAAGTCGTTTCCGTAAAGCTTTTTCTGATCAGTTAGCTTTGCTGGAAGGAATTCTTCGACCAAGGGTTCCGTAACGACATCTTCGTTTTCGCTTTCGAGGATAACTTTTTCCTTAAGGTTGCTTTCGTTCTCCGGGACTGCTGCTTTAGGCTTTTTGGGCTTTTCGGGCTCTTCGGGCTTTTCGGCCACTGCAAAGGCTGCTGAAGTAATAACGTCGTCGGCGTCGTTCTCAGCTGTCACCTTAACATGGTATATAACGGGCTGGCGCTCGATCCATCTAATTTTCGCCATCTGCGTTCTTAACGTTTTCGAAGCTTTGTGATATATAACGTCGGTCTCGAGGTTCCAATAAATGCCAACCTTCCGAAATAACCTATGGGACGTTAGGTTGGTATGCATCTTAGGGATATATAAGCAGTTTTTCAGGAAGAAGTCGTTAATCTTACCGTTCGAAATAATAAATATGATTTTTTTCGTACCTTTACCTAAAATATTTAAGTACTTCCTTCCAGTTAAAAGCTTTCCGCTTACTGTAAAAGGGTATAAGTCGATAAAGTTAGCTTTGCGATTTCCGACGTAGAAGTTTAAGTACGTATTTATTAGCGTAAACTTTTTTAAACTGTATCCGGTGGTAATATTATTAGCCTAGGGGTTTGTATAGGAAGGAAGTTCTGTAATAAGAATTGTAAAGGTTGCTTAAGGTAACGGTTGCTGAATTTGTTGCGGAGTTTGTTGTTAAGGAGTTTGTTCCTTCGTTTCTTTCCTAGTACGCTTAACAGTTGTTTTCAGACCGTTGGTACCGTTCGCGATGCGCTTATCCACCTTTTTCCTAACCTTAGGGTCTTCGGTTTACCTATTAGGCCTAATCTTCGGGTAGATATAAGGGTATTCCTTAAAGGTGTGGACCATATTGCAGACATACTGTCGGTTAGCATGGCGGTTACCGTTTTGGGTATTATTGTTATTATTCGGAGCGTTCTAGGAAGGTCCTATTTTATTCGGTATCTTTCCGTTAAGGGTGATACCGAACGTTTTTCGTAACAACTAATCGACGTTGGCGCCCTAAGCTTTCTTTAGCCTTATATGGTTCCGGAAACGTTTTACGAGCTTTTTTATGTAGTAAAGTTCGGTTACAGCTTAACCTTTAAATATGGTATCCTTTACTAGGGTTAATTAAACGGTAAAAAAAGTAAGTAAAAAAGCGTTAACAACCTTTAAAAAGTCGAAATAAACGTAATACCTTACGACAGCTGGGATATTAAGTTCTTCGGTTTTAATATATATTTTCCAGTAATTAAAGAACTATATGTTTATCTGGACTTTGTTAGTTTTTAACGCTTCTTTATAGCGGCCGTTAACTTTATAAATCCGAACGTTGTTGCTAGGCTTAAACTTATTTTTCAAGGCCTTAAGTCTGTTTCGAAATATGGCCTTTTTTTAGTATACCTAATAACGATCAGGATAAACGGATTAATTAAGGAACGTGCTGATCTCGGCGAGCGCCTTCTTTTACGCTAGGAAAAGGGTTTATTTTCGATTATATATCTTTACTGCTTTCTGGAACTTCGCATCTGCCTTTAGCCCGAAATTTAGCTCGCTAAAAGCATTTAAATCGAATTTCTTGAAGTTAAGGAAAATCGGTTTCTTTAATAACGGTAGAAACTTTTCCGTATTGGGGTTAATATATTCCCACAGGAAGCCCGCCTTAAAGCTAACGTAAAATTCGAAAATGTTATACTTTTTAAAAGTCCTTTTTTTGAAAAGGAACGCTTTAAGGCGCCCTAAGGTCTTATCAGGGTCTATTAATGGGGAAGGAACTATGGCTTTAATTGTAATGCAACTAGGGGTTAGGAAAATAATAAAGATTATGGTATCTAGGCAGGGAATATCCTTAGTAAAGAGCGGCAGTAGGTTACAGAGTTACTGCGGGAGCGACGGCGAGGTTCCGAATTGCCTCAAAAGGCGACGTCCGCAACGTATCTAACAAGTGTATCGAAGCACAGATGAAAAGAAGTGCGGACCGGGCTCATAACTATGAGATCCTGAATGCCGAAAAAATGTGAGGCCCCACACTATGGCGGGACACTATCAGGTCTTAAATCTCACAAGATATCTGGCAAGGCCGTGAGTCCGCTTCTTCGATTTGCCCGGAGTTGGCTTGCCAGTTGATGCTCTCATTGGTATCCCTGCTCTGTCGAGTGGATTTGACTTCACGAATAACTTTGCCAAGCTTACGACCGTCAAAGAATTTGGCAAGCGCAACTTCCACCTGGCGATACCACCTCGTACGATGGTCCCGTTCGTGCGAAGATCTTCTCCAGCGATCTAGTTGAATAACTGGGTTCTCGCTCGCGGCAGCACTTGAAAATGGTTGAGTACGATGAAGCCCCCATACGTATCCGTTACTTTCGATCCCGGTATTTTCTTTGCCACCAAGCGCTCCTCGTGTGGAGTATTTATTATACTCGCCAATTCCACATAAGTCACGATTCAACTGGACTCTGCGGCTCTGGAAGGTGCAACCTCGAAAATCTAAACTGCGACATTGCCCCAATACACATCAATCTCGTTTGGTGTAGCGGCGTTAAGATCCTCGAGAAAGGAAAGAGACTTGTACCTGACGGTTTCGTCGAAACCGAGCTTAATCTTTCTCTAATTAGGACCGTTTTAAAGCGATTTGCAGGTATACCGTATTTGTAAATTACGGAATAACAAAAGGGAATTATATCGCCTTAAAAGTAATAAACGGATTATAATTATTATAAAAGGCTAAGAAAAACCTTTACAAAGTCGAAAATGCTGAAAGTTAGATATTTAGCTATAACGACGGATAAATTAGACGCGAAATTAATTATTTTAAAATCTCTATCGAAAATAAAATAACTAAACATTTAATTTCTACATTATCTCCATAAAAACTTACGACTTAATCCTAGGTTTATTAGGATTGGAACTATACAATCCCGCCATTAACTGGAAGGTTCGCAAAATAAATTTTGATTTATTTTCTAATGATAAACAAGACGACGAGAAATCTCAATATTCGATTAATAAGGTTAACGAATGCAGGCATAAGAATACAACAAAAACCTTACTACTAAAAAAGATACGATATATTAAGGAGAAAGGGCATAATCGAAAAATACGACGTTTTATCGCTTACTTTAAAGTACGATTAAGGCAAATAAATAACGATTTAAAACAACCCCCCGAAAAAGCGACCGAATAAATAATTAAGGTGGCTTAATAAGATCACAAATACGACAAATTATTTGGCAAAAAACTTAATACCAAACTACTAAATTATAGCGAATAAAACTATGAAATAATGCTAAAAGAGGGTAAAAGTATCGCTTTTTATCCGATATATAACTTGAGTTATGCGAAACTATATGCATTTCGCAACTGCCTTGAAAATAGTTTTCATAAAGGATAAATACGAAGTTCCAAGTTACTAGCCGGCCACCTTATATTTTTATACTTAAAAAAGAGAAGTTTCGATTAATAGTAAACTATCAACAACCTAACGATATCAGAGTTAAGAGTAAAACGCCGTTACTACTGATTACCAAAATAAAGGATCGCTTGTTCGGAACGAAGTAATTTATAGTTATCGATTTTCGAAATAGTTATAATATAATTCCGATTAAAGAAGAATACGAATAAAAAACAGCCTTTAGAACGAAATATAGCTTCTACAAATACCTAGTTACTCTTATAGGATTAAGTAACATACTGGCAATCTTTTAACGAATAATAAAGTATATGTTTCAAAAATATTTGGATATTTTTATTATATATTACCCTGAAGACATTCTCATTTACTTATAAACGGAAAAGGAATACGAGATATGCGTTTATTAGGTTTTACAAAAGCTGTTAGGCATTACGATGGTCCGAGCACATCTGCCGGATCCTCGTACATATATACCTACATGTCCCTACGTAATCTTCGATAATATACGAAATCTAAACTTTTACATCTTTATACAATTATACGTATCTTACGTAAGGCTCCTCGTAACACGTAAAAAATCTTAAGTTAAACGCTGTAATATTTTATTATTATTCCGTTATCCTTATTATTACCCAAGTAATCCTTAACAAATAATGCTTATTATTCGAATTAAAACCACTCTTCTTTATTATCTTATCATTTTGTACCTACTTAAATGGAAATATACGAAAAAAAATACGAAATAAAGATAATATCTAACGATAAACTTAATAAGCATACCTATACCGGCAAAAGAAAAACTCGAAAACATACGAAAATTTTACGCCTTTATCGCTAAATATTTTAATAACCGGCACCTTATTCGAAAGTATCAAAAGATTATTTAGTTATTTAAAAAAGAAACTTACTTTAACATCGCCTTTAACAACCTTTACGGTATAATAATTACTAACGTATTATATTCGATAATTTTTTAAGTTATTTAAAGGAAACCGATAAGTTATTCGATTATTAATATAAAATTGCTTATATATATTTCAAATTTTTTTACAGAGAAGAGGACAAATTCGACAACTTCCTTTCTAGAAAAGGAATACCTAGGTAATTGAACTTTACAAAAAATCTAATAAAGTTACTATCTACGTCGCTAGCAAAGCCAGCATCTATATCGCCAACAGAAAAACGGAAATAGCTAAACTTCTCCGAAATTTTAACAGAACTAATACTTATACCGACAAACGAACTAAAGTCTTAGGAATTCCAAACCTTAAAAGATATCCCGGTGAGAGCAACTCCTAAGAAAAAGGGTATATTAACCTTTCTGGTAAAAAATCCCGGGTTATCGGCCCAGGGCGTAAATTAAGACGGGTTTCCAAACCTATCCGAACTTCTAAACAGGGACGACGGTATAATACGAATTTTGGCTTTTTTTTTAAGGAAGTAAAAAAGTTTCGCGTTAACTAAGACGTAATGCTTGTTACGCGCGACTAAACTTTAAGTAAGGAAATTGCAGAATTATATTAATTTTGCGTAATGAGAGCTAGATTGTTTTAGCCAAACGCTAAAAAGGCCAAGCATAGCGGCTTAACTATCTTTTATAACTAAAAGCAAATATATTATGGCGATATATACCTATGAGCAAAAAAATAGAAAAATAAGCTGATATAAATAACCGAAAATCCGCTATTTTTAAAAGAAGTTTAGACCTTATTTCATAGCGACGCCCTAGCTTGGTAAAAATAATAATTGTCCAGGCTTAATTAAAACGGCCTTCGGTTAAAGCTAACGACTTTTTTGGACGTTATGCTAAAGTAATTCGGGATTAAACCAAAGAAAGCCCAGGAATAATTAATTTAAAAACTGGTATACCTTTAAAGATAACAAGCAATAAAAATAGGTTAAAGTCTACGTTATGAAATTATATAGGTACGTTAAATTATGGGGTAATTTAACCTACTTTTAGTTATTTACCCGCTTATACCAAAATTTACCTTTTGCACTTTAAGTATTATACTCTCGGCCAGGAAAAACGGACAGCATCGTAATATATCCAGACAAGGTCGACGACAAAGCCAAGGCCAAGGAAATAAAATTGAACGACTCGGCGAAACCAACCTTTACCTTATAAAGCGACTTATATAATAACATAAATAATTAAAATAATAGAGCTTATTAAACAAATAATAACTGTAACAGCTAACGGTTTTAACGCCAAAAATTGCTATAACGTAATCGAAAGTTATCCGGATTTCGTTCTTTTAATTTAAATTCCCGTAATTATTTAGGAAACTAACGAAAATAGGGATAATGACGCGAGGAATTGCGGTTTCGTCTGTATTCCGAACGCAAAAAAGGTTCGAATTACCCGGATCGCGGAAATTATTAACGTTGTTTTGAACGATATCGAAAATTCGGTTAAAAGACTTAATGTTAAGGTGGAACTTATATATTTATTAACGAAAACTGTCAGATATAGGGGACATCAGTTGTGTTATTGTATTCAGCTAAGTTGCAGGTGCTTGTTGCACGCGTGCAGCTCTAAGTAGTTTAGCCACGGAGCATATATGGGCCGATCATTTGGTGACCTTTCCGTATATGGGGCGCTACGCACCCCCCAGCTAGCTGACACACCCCCTCAGCGCCTTGAAGCATTTACGGCGTTGATCGTTACATTTTATCACTTCCTAAAGCCACAGTTATCCATTTCACTTTTCCTCCGGCGATTAAGTCCTCCTAATCAGCCAATTCCTCGTCCGAAATCTTTCTTAAAGCTTTCCTCCGCCGGTCCAGGGCTTTTGTAACATCCATTAATCCTAGTTGTTTTCTGAAATGCCTAAAAGCTTTTCGTAACAGGGCTTTAATTAGTCCGTTAGCTAACATGTTACCCGTAAGTATATAATTTACTTTAATTAAATCCCTTTCTGTTACCTTTCGCAGCTAATAGTTATATATATTTACGTGCCGTAATTTTATTTTTAAAAGGGCGACGTCGGCGTTAATTAACCGTATTATCTGTTAATTATCGTACCACATATTTAACGGTCCTGTATCTAAAATAACTCCTAATTTTTTAATTAGTCGAAAACTGAACAAGGTTTTTTTTGCAGCCTACGTAAAAGATAATAATTCCGCTTTTGTTATAAAAGTAATTACTATGTTTTACTTATTTACCCGTTATCCTATTACTTTTCCAAATAACTTTATAACGTAAACTTAAGAACTTTTTCGATCGATCGTATTATCCGTAAAAAAGGCGTCGTTTTAAATATCCATCGAATTTTCGTTATTAAACTGCAACGTTAACGTTTTGGTTCCGATTAAGTATAATATAATTCGATTGGCAGTTTTATAATATGCATTACTAGGATTTAAATTAAACCGTATAAGTTAAAATATAACAAAGTTTATATCGGGTTAAGTATTAACTGCTATATATAAAATAAAACCGATTTTTTTTTAATATCTATTAACGAACTTTAAATAGGCTAAATTAAGATTCGGTAATAATTCGACGTTTATTATAAACGTATTTAGGTAATTATTTAAATTTTCTTTAAGGATTAAATTAGTTAGCTTATTTATAAAGTTGGATTAAGATAATTAATTTTTTTTATTAAGTTTATTTTTAATTATTTCGATACCGAAAAACTATTATAAGTTTTTACTTCCTATAAAGGTATACCGTTTTTAAACCTGTTAGATTAACTGATCGACGAAGGCTTAATTCTTTTTTTATACGCGGCGACAATATTGTTTACGAAAAAGAAAAGGAGCACCCTTTAACGGATAAAATAATAAAGTTCGTACGGAACGGAATTAAATTCCTTTTACTAAAGCAAAAGTAATTTCTTTAGTTTATATAATATCTTTTTAATTAAAAGTATTTTTTTACGTTATAAATAACTTAAGGGTATTTTTATATATACCTCGTAAAGTAAATTTGTATTAACGAAAACGTTTACAGCGTTATATTGCTTTAGCTTTAAGTTAAATTTAGCCGCGATAACGATTAAAGTTCGAAACGACTTTCCAGCAAATATAAATACGTATATATTACCGTAAGCGTTTTTAAGTTATTAATTATTTCGTACGACGAAACGGGTTTTGTATTTTTATAATTAATTATACTTATTAAACTTATAAACGTATACCTATATATACTTTAAGATTTGTTTCCCTTTTGCAGAAAATTAATTAACGGTTTCTTAGGACTTTATTTTTTTATAACTTTATAAATAAGCCGTTTCGGTTTTACGAAATATTTTCCTTAACGAATATATACTTAACTTTTTATGGCCTTGCGGTAATAGCGGTAAATTTCGCCTATATACCCGGCTTTATAATTTAGGTACCGTACGTAATATTATTATAAAGCCTTTCCGATTAAGGTAACGTACGTTTCGGATTTTTATTTTCCTTAAATTTTCGCAATTTACCGGCCGGTTATTACGCGTATTTATAAAGTAGGCTATTCGTTTTATATTAAATGCGGCCTTTTATATTTTATGGTCGACTTTAATAATATTTTTATAATACGGAACGTACGGGAAAGTAACTTCGACTCGTAAAGTACCTTTGTTTTTTACCGTTACCTTAAGTTAAACAATATAATAGGAACCGAAAGTTGCTTTTATTTTTTCCGTCGGCGCAATAATCGTAACAGTTATTAAGGTAAACGCTAATAACGGTAATAATCCAGGGAACGGAAATAATTCGAATATAGCAATCGTATAAAGATAATTAATTTTATGCGAATAAGCTTATTTTTTTCTATACCGTACGTCTTTTTCGACGTCTGTACCGTTTTGGAACCATTTCTTTTATCCAACTAATAACTAAATTATTTTACTTAAGTTTTTATTTTCCTTTTATATATGTATAAAGTAGCTATAAACCTAATTAAATATTTTTACTTATCGGAGCAATTTTTGCAGCTTATTTTCCGTAATATGGAAAAGGTTATTTTTAAAGTTTTTAATATTACCTAAAAAAATGGCTTTTTCGTTAAATAATACGTTTCGAATAGCGATAACCTTATTAATTAACGGATTCCAGATTTCGTAAATATTCGTAAATCGGTAACCGACGAAAAACTTAATCCATGCCTTAGAATTCAGCTTTTGGAATCTTTATTTTTTCTTCATGGCGGCAGTTATTATAACATAGGCCATACAGCTATATACTCGCAGGTAAGCCTATTAAAGCTTCCAATCAAGTACTGCAACGCCGTCCCTGTACGCCAGGTAAATGTAGTAAACCTCGTATAAGCTTTACCAAAAAAGTGCGTATTTAGGGGTACGGTTATACAAATATATTGCCGCTTTAAAAATGTACACGATCAAAAACGAAAGTAACTTAACGCCATTTCGCATCGTAATCACTTTTTCCTTAATTATATCCCCTAAACGTTTTGCATTCCCGTTCTGGACCTATGTATACGATATTAAAGGCTTAAGTTTAATACTAAAAGGAAGTAACTAAAGCATATTTCGAAATTGGTAATTTTTCAGAATTTCGTTATCGCATTCGATTATTTGTGGAAAAACCTTATCTTAGTTTTTTGGAACTTTTAGGAAGTATCGAAACGTTATAATTAATATATTCTGCTTTCGGTTTTTAAGGTAAATATTTTAGATAAATCCTAAATATTTATCGGTAACGAACATAACGTATTTGTACTTTTCTGGGTTTTTTTCGAAGTCTGTGAAGTCGACGGCGATTCTCTGTCCTAATCGGGATATTCCTTTCCGTAGTTCGCGACGTATTTGTTTTTTGGCCTTCGTCTTGCCATATGCTTAGTATTCGACTATTGTAAAACCTTTTAGGCGAATTTCTTTTGCATGAAACTGCAGTTAGGCGATTATTTCGGGCCCTGGATGCCTTAATCTTAGGTGCTATATCGTACCGTTACCGATTTGTAATAGTTTCGTTGTATATAAGTTAACGTTTCGTCTATAAGATATAAGGGCTGCATAAGTAGCTATTGCGCTAATATCTTCGATAACAAACTGATTAAATTTGTTTATTAACGTAACAACTATTTGATCATACTTATTTCGAATAAAATTGTTGGTTCCTTGGTTATCTTACCAATACCCTTTTTTTCGGAGCTGTCGAAAAGATATCAGGTTGCATGCGAAGCTTTCGTAATGGGTTACGTCGTATAAATATAACGCTTTCGTACCGCTCGAGTTTCGAAATACTACATCAATCTTTCCGTACCCCTTAATCGGTACGAAGCTGTTGCCTGCGTACACCCCGTCGCTTTGTACAGTTGGCCTAAAGTTTAAGAACCTGTTAATAAGGTTAAAGATATGTATTATCGATCTTAAGTCCAGGATGGAAGAATTTTTCAAGGGGTAAAATAAAGCGTTTATTGCGTTACGTTAATCGGAAATCAAAAAACATGCCAGGATTCGTTTTATTTCCTTTAAAAATTAATTTATTTTTTATATGGTTAATTTATTTATAGTTTTTAACAGACGGTCGATTTTTTTTTAAGGATTAATCAAAAGCAATCCGTTTTTTAACCATAGCTTTTATTACTCCGGTAAACCTAAATTTCGCTAGGGCTTTGTTAAGGAACGCATAATAGCATTGGGTTAGCTTATGCAAAGTGCTTAAGCATGCTTTGCAACGGGTGCCTTATGCGTCCGATTTTTGACGTTTTCGCTTGTTAATACTTCGATCCAAATATGAGCCTTTACGGTTACTTCGTTTCAACCCTTGTCCAAAGGCCTTATTACGCAGCTAGGCGCTAGTAAATTTGGAATTATCTTAATTAAGGTCGTTTTGTTTAAATAAATCCGCGGGGGTTCCGTAAAGCGTTGGAAACGCTGCTTTAACGTTTCGTAATATAAATGGTAGATAGGTTTGGGCCTAATGGTCCAAAAGGTTAGTAGCTACCTTTTGGTAATTGATCGTACCGTTTTTGATTTCGGCCTTTTTCGTTATTTGGAACGAAGTTTTCCAGGATTTTATAATAGGAACTACGGCTGTGCATAAGTTGTTAATCTATCCGATTATCGTATTCGTTTCTGGGATTTTATATCGTTGCTTTATGGCTATAATCTTTTGCTATTTTCCGATTTATTCGTTTAGTTTCTTAGCAGATTTCGAAGTTTACTTTAGTATTTCGCGGTATTTCTATTAGGTACTAATTATGAGCCTGTCGTCGTACATTTTGCTAAATTTAGCCAGCATGGCGTACTACTTTCGTAGGCTTTTTTTTAAAAGAAAATTCGTTTGTTTAATCGCTGGAAATACAAATTCCAAAACATATTTCGTTAAGTTGTTAATGTTTTTGCAGAAGGTATCGTACTTCCGATCCTTGTAGGTATACGCCGTATATTCCTGGCTATAAGCTTATCTGCTTTCGGTTATTATCTTAAGGATATTCGTTAGCTAATTCGTAAAATCGACTTTTTCGATGGTTCCTATAAAAAATAAGGTGTTGGTTTACGTCGGAGGACGGATTCGTTTTTTTAAGTAAAAGGCTATATCGGGTTTTATAGATTTAATAGGCTACGGACGTAATTAATTAAAATCGATATAGTTCCAGATTTTAAAAGCGTATACCTTAAACTGGAATTCCCTTTTAAAGTAGTTCCAGTTTTTAGGTTCCTTATAAATAATGGAGGACGTCGATGGTACGGTCGCCATTATAACTAATAAAATATATAAATAATTGTTATTAATATATAGCCTATACCGTCTTAGCAACAGCTGATCAATTGATATATAACGCTAATTAAGCAAATAAAACTCTTAATTGTTAGATATAGGGGACATCAGTTGTGTTGTTGTATTCAGCTAAGTTGCAGGTGCTTGTTATACGCGTGCAGCTCTAAGTAATTTAGCCACGGAGCATATATAGGCCGATCATTTGGTGACCTTTCCGTATATAGGGCGCTACGCACCCCCCAGCTAGCTGACAAAAACACCGTATGGAAATACGAAAAAGACGCCGAAAATTACCAATCCGTTTTATAAGCTGACGGCTACCATTATTTTAACAAAGGTAAAATTAAATTAAAACTTAATTATAAGAAAGGTTCAATATATATCCAAAAAAACGTTGTCGATAATACGTATTCCGTAGATTTTAAGGAACTTGTTAGGGATTATAATGTAAGATTAAAGATTTAAAACTAAGAATATAAAAGTAGGTAAGCAAACCAGCTATATATGGGCCCGCCAAGCAAAGCTAGTTACATAAGTGGGTCTGCCAAGCCAATAGCGCTTGGAGCACCAAATAATCCTTAACAAGTGCCCCCCTTGGACGAACAAGATGCAGCCGTCCCGGCTGCTCACCGCTGTCCCATACAGAACGCATGGGAACTTGGTGCACCTCCGGCCGCTGCTCAGATCTGTGTCGTGGTATTCATGTCCATGTGTCCATATCTCCATCGTAGAAAGAATCCTCCTCGACGACAAGTCCCAATCGTCGAGGTCCTCACAATATCTCCACCGTAGAAAGAATCTTCCTCGACGACAAGCTCCATCGTCGAGGTCCTCACATCCCATGTAACCGTCGGATCATCAAACAGGAAAGGTAGATCTCCCAACCGTCGAGTTGGCAAAAGCTCGACGTCAGCCCCGTCGAAGTTGTCAAATCCGCTGTTGCTTCCTAATCGCAACCTTAATTTTGCCACATTAGAAAAGGCAAATTTCGCCATCTTGATCGAGGCTGTCGCAACCGTCGAAGGACGTCGTATTACAGTAGATATATGAAAGCATCCAATTGCATCGTCGTAGAATATAAGGTTGTTGGCATGGTTGCCGGTGCAGCTGTTGTTGTCGACTAAAAAATCGTCGACTAGGAGACGTCGACTAAAAAACTGTCATGGGCTGTTGGCAATTGGCAACGAGGTCAGGGTCGTTAACTTGACCATTGAAGGTGTCGACGGTTGGCTATCGAATAGGGGTATGTCGTAATTAAATAATTGGCGTAATGGCCGTCAAACGTAACAAAGTCTGGTGCTTACTTTGACGATGTACTATAAGACAAGGTCGAAACTGGCGGATATGGTACTAACAG
Organism: Monosporascus sp. mg162; assembly: GCA_004155945.1. Taxonomy (NCBI): domain Eukaryota; kingdom Fungi; phylum Ascomycota; class Sordariomycetes; order Xylariales; genus Monosporascus; species Monosporascus sp. mg162. The sequence continues at coordinate 57,196 of QJNY01000276.1, forward strand.
ATATGGTGCTGGTACGGTACTGACTTCGACGGTGCAACTATTAATAAAACTGGCGACGTTGTCAAAGCTGGCAGGGTTAGTGTTAGCTTCGACGGTATAACCAATATTAACGACATTATTAAAGCTGGCAGATTTTGGTGCTAGCTTCGACGGTAACCCGTATTACGGCATTAATAACGTTATTGTTTACGTGCTATTTCCCCCCTCGACGACAAGTCAAAGCAATCGACGTAATGCAATAACTAACGAAAAAATTATTACTTATAACAGGATCTTTTAAAATATATTCTTTAAGGCGTAGATTTTTAACAACGACTAATTCGCCGACCCGGATAATACGCGCTATTTGTTAAGAATTATTTGGGTAATAATAAGAATAATAAAATAATAATAAAATATTACAATTATTAACTTAAGGTTTTTTTATAATTATACGTATTTTATATAAGGCTATTTATAATACGTAAAAAACCTTAAGTTAACAGCTATAATATTTTACTATTATTTTATTATCTTTATTATTACTTAAGTAATTCTTAATAAATGGTACCTATTATCCGGATCGGCAAATTAGTTGTCGTTAAGAATTTACGCCTTAAGAAATATGTTTTAAAAGATCCTGCTATAAGTAACAGCTTTTTCGCCAGTTATTGCATTACGTCGATTATTTTGATTCGTCGTCGAAGGGGGAAATAGTACGTAAATAATAACATTATTAATGCTGTAATACGGGTTACCGTCAAAGCTAGCACCAAAATCTGCCAGCTTTAATAATATCGTTAATATTGGTTGCACCGTCGAAGCCAGCACTAGCCCTGCCAGCTTTAATAACGTCGCCAATTTTATTAATAGTTGCACCGTCGAAGTTAACACCGTGCCAGCATTATATCTGCTAATACCATACCCGCCAACTTCGACCTTGTCTTATGGTACATCGTCAAAGTGAACACCAGACTTTGCCACGTTTAACAGCTATTACGCCAACTATTCAATCACGACATACCCCTATTCGACAGCCAACCGTCGACAAGGTCGATACGCATCTTGTGTTCTTCGGGCATTGGTACTATACCCTTATCCCGAAAGACGTCGAAGCTGTCGATCAGTCGGCGTATCTTGTCGTTGATTACCGGATCGTTATTTTATTTGCGATGGCCGCGCCGTTTTTGGATTTGATAAACGGGACGTCCATTGGTTTCGTTATGCCGTATAACGGGGTATAGAAGTTAGCGTTTAAGCGTTCGTCCGTTTTTACGTTTTTTGCGTTTTCCATAACGGGAAAATGGGCTTTTTTAACTATATTAGCTTATTTTTTTCGAGTTAGACCGGTTTCCCAATACTGATTAATGTCGTGTTAATTAGTTAGATAGGCTTCCTCGTTACCGACATAGTTATGTATGGTACCGATTTTTTCGTTTTTTTTAATTACTAAAGGTTAAACTTTAATATTATAAAGGATGGCTTTTTTTGGGCTAAACCTATTAAAAATAAGGTTAAGCGTATCCGGATAGTCCGCTGTTATGTATACCGGTTAAACTGTCCAATCTTTTTTGTCCGCTAGCTTAGGCAAGTTAACGTAATTTACGTCGATAAACGTTATAATTATCGAAAGGATAATTACTGTATAAATAACTGTAACCTTTTGCCGTAACGTGCCACACAAGCGAACGGCTCACATAAGCGAACGGCTCAAAATTTCAAACTCTGCAACAACAAATTCAAATAACTCAACAACAACATATCGCATTGATTCAAATTAATCGGATTCTTCTTGGCTAGATATATTTACAACTTTTTCATAAGTACGCGCATTATGTCCGGGCTTCCCGCAAACGCCACACTTCCGTTTCTTGGTTTTAACCCTCTTACGACGACCCCCTCCAGCTGCTGTTGGCTGCATTTTTTCACCACCCCTTTCTTTTTGGGCCAGAAGGGCTTGTCCCTTTTATATAGTAAATGTTTCTCCTTCTTAAAAACGTTTGTTTTTAATCCTGCGACGTTTGCTTAAAATGTAATTCGTTTCGCGCAATTAGACGTTTTTTTTCCGAAAAAGAACGGCTTTATGCAACAGCAATATATAACCTTTCGTTACAAAATCAACCGATTAAAGTATTTTTGTTAGCGAATTACCCTAATAATTTCTAATTTTCTTTTGCAAGTATCGTTTTTATCTTATTGCTTTACGGATATTTCTAGGGGTTTTTGCGGGGGGTAAAATGGAACCGGCGGAGGTTAACGGGAAGACGGTCGGCGTAGGCACAATTAAAGGAACCTCCAATTCGGAAAAAACGTTATTGGAATCGAATAAAACAAAGCCAACTTTCGCGAATTTAGATTTGATGTTATCGGACGTTATAACAGCTTGGAACGCGTCGTAAAAGCCGCCGAGGAAATCTTCTTTGGCAATATAAGTATAATAACGTCGCATTAAGTTTTCGATATAACGTAAATAAGTACGTTTCAAAATAAAAAACAAGATATATTAAAAGATTAAAACCGATACGAAAAATGCGCGGGTATATAAAGCGTAATAATGTTATTATTGGCGCAATATTCTTCGAATTTTATCGAATAATAGCTTTTATGGCCGTCGAGGATAAAGAAACGTTTGGAACCTTTCGTACGCGTCCGAATATACTTATCAAAATGCTAAATCCATTCGAAACCTAATTTATTTGTTGTTTAGCCATTATCACTTAATGCAATTTTCCAATCGGCTGCTAGCGGTAGGTTATCGCGGTACCAGGACCCAAGATAATTTTTCCCCGCCATAATAACAAATAACAGCACAGCCTAACCTTAGAAATTAACAACCTGGATAACTGTAACCCATTCTTTATTCCCTTATTACGCTTATTTAAGTTTTCCACGTCTTTCGGCACTAGTAACTACCATACCCGTTGCCATAAAAAGCCTTATCAAAAATCCAGTCTCGTCGAAGTTGTAAATATCTTTTTTTACGATACCGTATTTCGCGATTATAACCCGAACAAGTTCGAACTATTTGCGAAATATTTCTGGATTTTCGAATAAGATCCGTTAATAATCGATCTTCCGATTTAAACGCGTTTAAAGTTTTTTTTGCCGTCTAACAAAGTTCGACGCCCAGTTAATTCCAACGCATTCCGTAATACGCTGGGTAAGCAGTATATTGGCCATATCTTTAACGTATTAAAGCCGGACAGGAAACGCTCGCGTATTTAAATCAAGGATTCGGTCGACAATCGATATTTTTTCGGTCGGTATCAATTTGCGCGAATTAAAGGCAATATCGGTTCGGACGCGTTTATTATAATATCGGGCTCGCAAGGTTGTTTAGGAAACTTCATATGTAGAACTAAGTTTCGCATAACTAAGTTTCGGGTCTCGTTTTTTAGCCTGAACGGCTAGGTTTATTCTCGTTGTTTTTGTAAGCCGCTCCATGTTGTTGGTATTAAGAAATAGACAATTGAAGTTGGGTAATTGGAATGTTGAAAAAAATGAGCCGTTCGCTTGTGTGAGCCGCTCGCTTGTGTGGCACGTTATTAGCTTTAAGGTTACCGTTTTAACGGTTTCCCCTTTTATTTTTATATTAAAAACTAATCGGAAAGTACAGTTTTTTTTACCGGGATTAATTTTAACTTTATGCTGGATTAAAAATTCGGTACTTAGTAATATTTTTAACTTAAGGCCATCGATTACGTTTACCTTAATTGTAAAATGGCCGTTAATTTATATATCTTTAATTTGGCCTTTTATATAAAAGTCGAATTTTACTTAAGTATTAATAAAAATTCGCGAATTAACACTTTTAACGTAAATAAAGTTACATTTGTAAAATTTCGGATTTTTGGCTTATAAAATTATTTATTTTCGGTCGACGAGAATCGACGAACTTCCCGTATTTATGCAAACGTTTACAGATTGCGCATTAATGTTAACCTTAACGCTTACCTTTAAGTACGACGTTTTTTGCTATATATAATTTCTTAATGCCGGATTCGGGTTAATTTTAACTATTTATTCGTTATTTAAAACGAAATATATTATTCCGTTAACGTTAATAATTTTTAAAGCGGGCTTCGAAAAATCTACCGTTCGTACAGTTTTTAATACTACTTGTTTTTTAAGTATATATTCTTTTTGTACGTGGCCGGCAAAAAGGTTAACCGTACCGTATTACGTATTATATCGTTAGTACAAGTAATTCGGTTTCTTATCGGTATTTTTAATAATTAACGTTTCGTCGGGGTTTTCGGGATATACGAAATACGTATTATCGATAACGTTATTTTCGATACATACCTAACTTTTCTTATAATTAAGCTTTAATTCGGTTTCGCCCTTATTAAAATAATGGTAACCGTCAGCCTGTAAAATGGATTAATAATCTTCGGCGTTTTTTTTCGTATTCTTATACGGTTTTTTTCGTTAACAAATGCATAAATTCTATCTTAACGTCGGATCTTTTAACCGAACTTTCGGTACCGTCCAAAACGACGCTGGTAACTTCCGCGATCCGGGTAATTTAAACGTTTTTTTGCATTCGGAATACTAAGGAAAATGCAATTCCTTACGTCGTTATCCCTGTCCTCGGCGGTTTCCGGAATAACCACGGGGATTCGAATTAAAGGGACGAAATCCGGATATTCTTCGATTACGCCATAGTAATTTTTAACGTTGGAACCGGCGGCTGTTGCAATTATTATTCGTTTAATAAGCCGTATTATCCAGATTATTTATGTTGTTATATAAATCGCTTTATAAAGCAAAAGTTGGTTTCGGCAAGTCGTTTAATTTTGTTTCCTTAGCCTTGGATTTGTCGTCGACCTTGTCCAGATACGCCGTAATGCTATTTATTCTTTCTGGTCGAAGGCATAATACCTAAAGAACCGGATACAAGTTTTGGTACAAGCAAATAAGTAACTAAAAGTCGGTTAAATTACTTTATAATTTAACGTACCTAAACAATTCTATAACGTAAACTTTAACTGGCTTCCCTTATTTGTTGTTTTTAAGGATGTACCGGTTTTTGGTTAACCATTCTTGGGTTTTCTTTAGCTTAATCCCGAATTGTTTTAATATAACGTCCAAAAATGTTGTTAGCTTTAACTAAAAGCGGCTTTTATTAAGCTCGGAAAGCTGTTACTTTTATTAAGTTAATGCGTCGCTACGAAATAAAGTTTAAGCTTTTTTAAAAATAGCGGATTTTCAGTTATTTATATCGGCTTATTTCTTAATTTTTTTGGTCTATAAATATATATCGCAATAGCATACTTGATTTTAATTATAGAAAATAGCTAAGCCGCTATATTTAGCTTTTTCGGCGTTTGGCTAAAATAATCCAACGTTTATTACGCGGAACTGGTATAACTTTGTAATTCCCTTAATTAAGGTTTAGTCGCGCGTAACGGGCGTTAGGTTTTAGCTAACGCGAAATTCCTTTGCTTCCTTAAATAAAAAAGCTAAGGTTCGTATTATACCGTCGTCCCTATTCAAAAGTTCGGACAAATCTAAAAGGCCGTCCTGGTTTGCGTCTTAAGCCAATAACCCGGGGTTTTCTGGCGGACGGGTTGATATACCCTCTTGCTTAAGGGTTGCCCTAACCGGGGTATTTTTTAAGGTTTGGAATTTCTAAGACTTTGGTTTATTTATCGGTATAGGTATTAATTTTGTTAAGATTTCAGGAAGGTTTGGTTGCCCCCGTTTTTCTGTTGGCGATATAGGTGCTAATTCTATCGGATTTTCTAAAGGGTTTAACTGCTTGGATATTTTTCCTTTAAAAAGGAAATTGTCGAACTCGACGTTTTTTCCGCAAAAAAATTTAAGATATGTATATGCAGTTTTAAACTGCTGGGCGAATAACTTGTCGGTTTCTTCCTAATAAATTAAAAAAGTTATCGAATATAATACGTTGGTAATTATTATACCGTAAGGGTTGTTAAGGGCGACATTAAAATAAGTTCCTTTTTTAAAGAACTCGCTGGTTTTTTAATACTTTCGGAAAAAGTGCCGGTTGTTAAAATATTTAACGATAAAAGCGTATATTTTTCGTATGCTTTCAAGCTTTTTTTTTGCTGGTATAGGTATGTTTATCAAGTTTAACGTTAGGTATTGCTTTTATCTCGTACTTTTTTTCCTATATTTCCCTTTAAATAGGTGGAAATGATAAGATAATAAGGAAAATTAATTCTTAATTCGGGTAATAGGTACCACTTGTTAAAAATTACTTAGGTAATAATAAGGATAATAGAATAATAATAAAATATTACAGTTATTAACTTAAGGTTCTTTACGTATTACGAATAACCCTATATAAAATACGTATAATTGTATAAAGGTATAAAAGTCTGGATCTTATATATTATCAAAAATTACGTGAGGACATGTAGGTATATATGTACGAAGAGCAGGCAGGTGTGCCCGGACCATTGTAACCTTTAATAGAACTCGACGAAACGCCAGCTACCAAAGATACCGATAAGGAACCGAATTACTTATACCAACGATATAATACGTAATACGGTACGGTTAATTTCCTTACCGGCTATGTATAAAAAAATATATATATATACTTAAAGAATAAGCGGCATTAAAAATTGTACAAACGGTAAACTTTTCGAAGCCCGCTTTAAAAGCTGTTAACGTTAATAAGATGATATATTTCGTTCTAGATAACGAATAAATAATTAAAAATAACTCGAACCCGGTATTATGATATTATATATAGCAAAAAACGTCGTACTTGAAGATAGACGTTAAGGTTAACATTAATACGTAATTTGTAAATGTTCGTATAAATACGAAAAGCTTATCGATTCTCGTCGACCGAAATAACTTCGTAAGCTAAAAATACGAAGTTTTATAAATATAATGCTACTTATGTTAAAGGTATTAATTTAAGAACCTTTATTAATACCTAGGTAAAATTCGACTTATATACGAAATTAAGTTAAAGGTATATAAATTAACGGCTATTTTGCAGTTGGGGTAAACGTAATCGATAGCTTTAAGCTAAAGATGTTGCTAAGTACCGAATTTTTAATCTCGCATAAGGTTAAAATCGATTTTGTTAAAGAAGGTTGTGTTTTCCGATTAGTTGTTAATATAAAGATAAAAGAGGAAACCGTTAAAACGGTAACTTCAAAGTTATCCATTAAAGGGTGCATCATCAACAGGGATTACTTTTTTCCACTTAAGTTTATACATCGTATTAATCTAAACGGTCCGATCATTATTAATCTTCTGTTACATCTCGTACTATAATATTCTATACAAAGCATATACAAGTTTTTTATCACTAAACTAACTTAAGATCTTATCTTTTGGTTCCAGCTTATCACCCATAACTTCCTAAATAATTCTCGGATCCTAATCAGCATAGGTATTATTAATTGAAAAAATATTGAAATGGTGCAGGGTGCCGGGCCAGGGGGCATGGCTTGGCTGATCAGTTAGTCAGCTCCACATGTATATTTCTAGGAGCTCTTCCGCCGGGCGCAACCCCGAGATTTGTTCATCACCGTTTTTTACCGATCATCCATCGCTCATCATCTAGACACACATCTCTACAGTCTGATTCAACTCGGACCCAAATACAGTGTTTTTGTTTGCCTTTATTACCGCTGCACTCGGCTATTTAATCGTAACCTGACGATTAAAGATGCTCTAATCGGAATTAAGTCTTCCCGTCCCAATTCAAGTGGCTACCAAGGAAAAGATCGAGACCTTAATCTCCGATTAACAAATCGAAAGGACTGGAAAGGACGAGGTTCTAATCAGATGCATCTGGACTCGAATACGATTACGACAATAATTACGGATACGATAACTTAAGCAGCATACAATAAACGACCGCGACTATAACAAAGACGTAACCTTTTGTACGATTAATAAAAAAAATTATTAAATTAAAGCTTTATTACGAAAACAGTTTTATTCGGACGACGGTAAAGGAATATAAGCGCGTACAGGCGACCGGTTTTGGAGCATAAACTGATTACCTAAATTCTGGACCGATTGCGTAATTCAGGATACCATACGTATTAACAGGAAGATTACGTAGCAAAATAAATTATAAGATTTAATTAACAAAGGCTAAAAAAGCCAAAATTACGTCGCTGGCGACGTAGCTATTAGGATTTGGACTAATTAAAATAAGTGCACCGACGACAAGATTAACGATATGGATAAGATAACGAATATAAGCAGAAAAAAAAATAAAGTTATGAAGCTATTTATTTTACATACGAAAGGAAAATATCGAAAAAAAAAATAATGCTTTTTAATATAATGCAGGAATTAAAAGAAAAACGTTATAAAATATATTTTGGAACTTTCTGGCGTTAATCGGACAACATTTAATCTGGTTATTATTAGGCGGTATTATTTAAGATTTACTTTTTTTATTAAGCTTAAATATTATAACGTTTAGGTTAGCAATAAAGGTATTAATTAGCAAGTTGGAAAAAGTGCGATCAGATAACCAGCGACACAGCGATAATCAAAATAAAGCTATTCGGAAAAATAATAAAAGGAAAAAGTCGCCTGCTTTTTGGGTCCGAAAAAAAGAGAAAATGTACCTAAGATAATTATCGCGGATAGTTATTTATTTTATACCTAAATATACTTCCGTTAAAACAATATTTTAGAACTTAAGTAATTTAAGAACTGGTAGCATTAATTAGTTTAAAATAAGCTTTAATAGGTTTTTTAAAAGTTTATCGAAACTTTTTAAAATTGCTACTTAAGTTTATTTATATTACGGATTATTGCCAGCACCGAATTTCCCTAGCTTTACGAAAAGTTAAAACCCTTTAAATACGATCGCTTAATACCGATCGACAAAGAACCTTTACGACAATAAGCTTAGTAAAATTAAACCCCAAAATATTAACAGTTTAATTAGATCCTTAAAGTTAGCTAAAAATACGATTACTTAAGAAAACCCAGGAATCGTTATTAACTTACTGTAAGGACGAAATATTATATTAGCTTAAAATTTAAAATTATTTATAAGACTGGAAATACCTATACCGGACGTTATACCTTTTAAACTTATTAATTAATGTGATTATAATTTTCCTGTTAACATTATAAATAAACTTTCGTTTTTTATAATCTTTCCAGATTTATCGGCTTTTCCGGATTTTCGCTTTTTAAGAATTAAAGCTACCGACTAGCTTAAAGGAATTAACAAATTGTTTACGAAATATAAGCTTAAAAAGTTTAAAATGATCGCCGAGTTACCTTATTAAATTAACAGCCCCTTTATGAAAAACCGGATTAAAGCTGTACTTAATGATATAACCTAATAAAACGAAACGTTTAAGCGCATTTTAAAAGCTTTTAAGTTGTAGAACTTAAAGTAAATTCGGACCGTTAAAAATCGATTAAGGACTTTAACGAAATAAGCTTAATGCGGTATCCTTAATTATATTTATAAGTATTGTTTAAAGTATGCTGTTAAGGTAAAAAACATTTTGGAAAAAATTAAGTAAAAAGGTAAAATAATTATTAAGGACGAATATATTAAAAACTTATTAAAAAAATTATCCGTTAATTATTTCGAAAGGATTTTTAATAATTCGTTCATAAAACTAAAGGACTTATATACAACCAGTTACGATAATACTTCGATATTAATTGAAGACTGGGCCTTAAATAAGGCAGGATTTTTTAAATATAAAGGACGTAAGTAATAGCAAGAAAGTATCCGCTTCGACATTAATTAAGAAAAAAAAGAACGGTTTAACTCGACTTAACAGCTTAAGTAACAACAACTAAAGAACTTTTAGCCGCGACCAAAACCATTTAACCGTATTAATTAGGTATTAGAAATTACGAATGCGTTATAAAACCTAAAGATCGTACAGGCCCGACAAATCCAAAACGTAAAAGCTTTTTAAAAAAAAAAATACGCAACCGAAAAACAACCCGGATATTACAGTATTACGCTCCGCCAGGACAAAAAGTACCTTGGGCATATAACTATGGTATTAACTTATCGATTAATGCAGTTAGTTTTTAAGCGGATAATTACATTCGGTTAAGCCTTTACCGTAAACGAGGTGGATACCGAGGCCGAAAAGGTTACCGTAAAAGTTATTAAGGTTAAGGTGGACGCTTTAGCAACTTTGATTAAGGTATTTATTAGTTTTGCTTAAAGCTAGGATATATTATGTAAAAATGCCGTTTGTTTTTTAACATAGAAATTACTGGACTGGTCTCACTCGCCGACGATGGATATATTATTTTCCTTGGATCCCCGGAAAACAAAGTAACGTTAAGCATAATTCAGTTCCTATAGGTTTTGAAAAGTTAAACGATCGAATAGTAGATCCCAATTTGGAAGAAGATTTTAAAATGGATCCATGGTTCGCCAGCTTTTCTTGCCCGATTTAAGGAAAAGATGCGGTACTTTGATCGGCGAGACGACATTTTCAAGGGCGTAAACAGTTAATTAACCAGCCTTAATCCGGATACTAATAACCCAGCTGAACCTTAAAAGCATATTACGATCCTAAAGCCGAATCGACAAAAGCCCGACATTAATCAGAATAAGGTGACCGAGATTAACATGACCCATTTCGTCGACCATAACGGAAAGCCATTTTATAAAAAGGTACTATTACGTAAATAATTATGGAATAACCTTATCGAAAGCAAAGGTACCCGATATTTGGAGGAAATTAAAGCCCTGGAAATCGACGACTCTAATTAGCCGACTGTATTTATTAGCGTTATAATGGCAAAGCGTTTTAAGGATAACGAAAACGAATTTGAAAGTACAAAAAGGAACAAAACCGAATATAAGATTGATAACGACGAATTAATATACGAAGAACTTACGTTCCATAATATGGAAGTTAGCGTTTAAATAAATAATACCTTTTAAATAAAAGTTAATACCTTTTAGGCAAACGATAGGATTTAAACGGATAATACCTTTATTTATGGAAGCTTAATTAATAAGCATATAGTTAAATTTAAAAAAAAAAGATCCGGAAAAACTCCAAAAGGAAGTTTAAGATTATTTGGTCCGAATTAATCGAAATTTGCCAAAATTTCGGAAAAGCTTTTAAGAATTTCATGGCCGCTAAAACTTTGAAGGCATTTAATCGCAAAAACAAGGAAACGATTAAGATAATTAAGGCCGAAGTGCGAAAATTAGAAATCTTAAAAGTAAGAAAACCCGTTAGGATTTTTATTATAGATATCGGTTATAAGGTAAAGAACTAGAAGAAAGCCAAAGTTTGATCGATCCAGTAATGCAGTCCAATTAAATATATTACTTCCTTGTTTAAATTGGCAGTTAAAGTAGGCCATGGAAATAACGAAAACTTAATTAATGGAGTTATCGATATTGGAGCCGAATTAAGCGTTATAGTTGTGTCGTACGTTAAGCGATATGGACTGGTTATGCGACAAACCCGCGTATCGTTTATAGGCTTTAATTTTTAAAAAAGGATTCCGTTCGAAAATATAGTCGAGGCTTTCGTTTGGCTAGTTGGCCGATTAATTACTATTTTTTTGTTTGTCGTCGATAACTATTACGCGGCGCAGCCGTTAATTCTGGAACTTAACTTTATGGCTAAATCGAAAATAACGCTTAATATAAACCTAAACGTAATGGAAAAAACCCTGGAGTTTGGCCCGTCGAAGATCATTATCCCTTTGGTTCCTGCAGGACGTGTTATGCGTAGTATTCGTATTAACGAAAAGCTAGAAAAAAAGCAGCCGGTAAAATAATAAGCCGTTTTACTGGCGAAAGTAGGCTTACGAACGAAGGGATAAATAAGTAAATTATAGGCTTTTATATTTTTTCGATTAATAATATCTGCGTTAATTAGGATACGAAAATTATTTAAAAAGTTATTAGTGATAAGTTGGAATCCGGAAATAAAATCTTAGGCCAGTTTAACGACGAGGAACTGGCGTATGCCTTATATGGAATACTGTAAGATAAAATGCAACAAAAGATTAACAATAATCGGACCGTTTAAATTAATACGATATATAAACTTAAGTGGAAAAAGGTAATCCCTATCGACGATATACCCTTTAATGGATCAGTATTTCCTAAAGATCCGAATTAAAAGGCTAAGGAATTCGAGAAAGCTTAGTAAGTTATTAATTAGGATAACGAAAAGCCCGATAAGCCTGATATATTTTTGGTTGCTTTGTTTTTTAAATTTATTACTATGCCCCGAAAAATCCGACTTACAAAGGAACGTACCGACGACGTTTTTAATTAATTAGGAAATAAGTTTATCTCCGAAAAGAAAGCCTTTTTTAAGGAGATGCTTTTTCGCAAAAAAGTTGCTTTAACCTGGGATTAGAAAAAATATGGCAGAATTAAATCAAGTGTCGTACCAAATTATAAGATTCGAACGATTCCTTATAAGGCGTAGCAAGCTAAGGGTATAACAGTGCCGGCGAGCATTAAAAATAAGCTGATCGAAGTATTAAAAGTACGTATTTAGCAAGGTATTTTCGAATAGTTTTATGCTGTATATAAAAATGCTTAGTTCCTAATCGAAAAGAAAGATGGTAGGTTTCGATTGATTAATTTTGCGACCAAATTAAATGCTGTTATTTTGCGAGATGCCTTTATGCCGGATAACTGCGACGAATTTTCCGCGGATTTTGTTATGTGCTTTTTAGTTACTTTGGTGGACTTTTTTTTAGGCTACGATCAGGTTATTTTGGCTCCAGCCAGCAGAGATTTTACCACTTTCGCGATACCGTTAGGACTTTTAAGATACATTATTATGCCTTAAAGGTTTATTAACTCTGTAACTTATTTCTGCCGTATAGTTGAAAGGATTTTAGACGATTTAATGCCCGATATAGCCCGGGTATTTGTCGATAACGTTGGGGTTAAAGGCTTAAAAATAAGATATAACGACGAGGAGATTTTTCCAGGAATTCGGCGATTCGTTTATGAGCATATCGTTAACATAGATAAGACCCTTTTTAACTGCGAGCTTGCTGGTACGACGATTAATATAAAAAAGTTTTAGTGGTGTTAAGAAACAACCGTTATAGTCGGATTTATCTGCGGAATAAATGGGCGGCGACTAGATATAATTAAGGTAAAAAAAATCTTAAAGATTTAATTATGCAAAAACGTTTCGGAGGTTAAAGTTTTTTTAGGTATTGTTGTTTATTATCGAATATTTATTACGTATTTCGTTATTAAGATAAAGCTTTTTATAGGTTTGTTTTGGAAAAATTAACCTTTTATTTAAAGTTCCGATTAAGATTACGTAATAAAAAGCGTTAAAAAAGCGATTATTATTACTCCGATTTTGATTACCTTAGATTATAACTTTAATGCCGGAAAAATTATTGTAAGGATAAACGTAAGTAAAAAAGGTTTTAAAAGTATTTTCGGTTAATTAATTAATGGAATAAAGTATTTCGCGCGTTTTAAAAATGGTACTTGGAAAGGTATTAAATTGAATTACGACGTTAGTAAATTGAAATATCGAACTGTTTTCAAAATTTTAAGGAAATTCCGGAATTATATTTGTAAAGTCCGATTCGTATTAAAAATTAACGTTAAGGTATTGGTAACCTAAATTAATAATTTTTTAAGTTTTTTACTTAATGCTGTAATTATTCGTTAGGTTATTTAAATAAAGATGTTCGATTTCGAAATTAAATATATTTCCGGCAGGAAAAATATAATAATAAACGGTTTGTTCCGAAAATTACTTAAAGCTTTTAACGCGTTAGATAATTAATAAAAGGGAAAAGTTAATAACTTTATTAATATTTAACTTGATATTATTCGGCTTAATTTCATTTTAATTAATATAACTTTTATATTTATTAATACAGATCGGCGACAAGGACCTTTTATTAGGAATTAGTTTAAAGAATCGCACGAATACGTTAAGTTTTTGACGATATTAAATTTCCCTAATCGGCTCGATAATGCTTTAAGGAAAAAAAGGAATGCTTTTAAATCTGAAATATTAAATTATTTTATTTAGGACGGTATTTTTTGGCACAAGGTAAATAAAAGATACGGCAGCCGGCGAATAGTTAATACCGAACAAAAACGATTCGCGGTAATTAGGTAATGTTATAAGGATTATAGCTATAAGGGGCGAAATTCGACCTATCGTCGCATAGCAGTTATATATTATTAACATAATATGTTTGGCTATGTTCGGAAAGTAATGTTTACGTATGTTAAGTACCAAAAAACAACCGATCGACGTTTCGAAAAAGGTTATGGATTTTCGCAGCCGATTAATATAGCTATCGTTTAGGTAATCGATATTTAATTTATGCCCAATAACGATAGTTACAAAGTTACGGTTAAAGTTAAGTACAAATTGTTTAATTATTTGGAAATTAAAGCCTTATAATTAATTACGTTAACAGCGATTAAAAAGTTCTTAAATAAGTACGTCTTTTATCGACATAATATCCCGATTAAAATTAAAATTAACGGAAGCTTAAAAAATAAAAGCGAAATTATTAAAGCTTACGACGTATTAAGAATTAAAAGGAAAGTTGGTGCTACGTATGCAACCTAGCGATAAGGCCTGGTCGAAAAAGGATACGTTCCGATCGTTAAAGCCCTGATAAAAGCGACGAATGGGACTGGCAAAGGATGGGTTAAGCTTTTGCCTAAGATGGTCTTCGCCGACAATACCATTATGAAAAGTTATGGCCTTAGCCCTTATAAACTGCTGTACGGATAAAAAGCGCTTTTACCGATCGAGATAATCCTGCCGATATGGAAAATTATAACTTGGAACCCAGATACGCCAAAAGAAAATTTGATTACGTAAAGAATTCGGTTCCTAAAAAGGAAAGCTGAAAACGTAGTTAAGGCTACTAAAGTAATCGTTAAGCAGTACCGTAAAGCAGCTAAATTAGCGAATAAAAAAGATAAGAACAAAATAAAAAATAAACCTTTGGAAATGAACGACCTAATATTATTATATAATACGTTACGATATATAAACATATCCAAAAACATAAAACTAAAATACCGTTAAACTGGCCCGTATTTAATTAATAATATTATTAATTTAAATATTTATTATTTGAAAAAAGTTAATAAAACGAAATTATAAAATATTTTCCTTATTAATAAATTAATGTAATTTATAAAAAATAAAAAAAGATATTAAAACCGATTAACTTATAAAAAAACGATTAAACGAAATTACTTATTAATTAAAGCGACGATACGATATTAAATACCTTAGACGTTACGAATATTAAGTTACTAAAAAACTGATAATTTAAAGCTTTAAAACTTATAAAAACAAATATTAAAGTATAAATACCAAATAACCGACTTAAAGGTTATGCAATTATGGACGACAGCGATACGATAAAAACGATACGATTAAGAAAACGAAAAAGATTAACGCGATTAATTACGAAAAACTAAAGTACAGTAATTCCTTTAAATTCCTTTAAGTTTTTATAAGCTTCCATAAGTTCCCTTAAATTCTTTTACCGTTCCGCCCGCCGATACCTTATACAGTAATCATTATGCTTTATTTATAATTAATACGTCCTGCTATATTCGCCCGGAACCGGAAATTAATAATATATTTTTCCATTTTATTCCAAAGTTAATCTTTATCGTATATTTTAATAATAAAACAAATATTTATACGAATATCCTTTTTAATTTATAACAATCGTAAAACGCTAGTTTTAAATGCTTTAAACCGTTCGTTCCGGAAGGTATAATTATGTTTTTCGATAAACCCGATACAATTACTACAGGCCCCGTCAAAAAAGCCGGAAATCGACTAACACCCAAAAAATGGGTACATTCCGCATTAATCAGGATATTTTAATATTATATATCGTTTTTCGCAAAATTCGCAAGGTATTAGATTAAGTATACCGAATGCTTAAATAAACAAACTAATAACATATTTAAAATCCTTAGCAAAAGCAGCCATAAAATAACCTAAAAGATTCGCCCGATAAATCTCGACGTATACTAAATAAGCTATTAAGTTTTCCATTAACTGGAGGTACCTGATCATATTGGACTGGGTATTTGCGGCCGCCTAAAAGTTTTTACCCTTAATCTGCCATTATAAATACCGACCAGTAGCTGGATTACCGATAACGTTAATAAACATAGCTTTAAGCATTTATATTAATTAGCGGATTTTATTAACGATATTATAAAAAAGCCCAAGTACTTACTTCGATATGTTTAAAAGTAACATAGTATATAATATTATTTTTATTCCAAAATTTAACTACGTTTTAATTATTATCGAGATAAATACGGCGAAAACGTAACGCCCCGATATTAGTAAATGGCTTAGGAACCCGATTAATAACCCGAGAATTTGCCCGACGTACTGGGATTATTAAAGCCGTTAATAAAGACCTGGCGAATAAACTGCTATTAAATATCGGCAGGTTAATAGGAATAGGTACAGGCGTTACTGATCGCCGTCCACCGACTATTTATTTAACGATACTAAAAATTGGGCTAGGTTTTAAAGGTATTTTAATTACCTTTGTTAATGGCAGTATATATCGTATCGGCCAAGGTTTTGGAAATAATGGATTATTTATAACCGGTGTTTTTGGTAGTAAAATATCCTAATTAAAACTTATATTGCGGAATTTATACTGGAAGGTAGGGGTAAGGTTAAAAATGGCTGCTTAACGATATATTAGGTTTTATAATTTGCGAACGTTATCAGGATTAAATGGAGGTTTTGAATTTCGAATACTGCTTAAAAGCTTATCGATACGACGGGTTGATAACCTGGAAAATATGGACGAATTTAATACTGCCAAAATTCTACGATAATAATCAAAGATTTGGTTCAACTTTTCGATGTTTGCCTTAATCCTAGGATCGACAGGTTTCTTAGTATTAGGATTTAAAAGCTTATTACTTGGATTAAACTTTTTCTTAATAGACGATTTTCTTATAACAGGGATAAAATTACTTAAATTTGCATTTCCGCGAAAACCCTAAAGACTGCGTAAATCTGATAGCTGCCGAAAATTTATAATAGTATTAATCAGTACAACGAGGATAATTATATATATGTTTAAATATATGTTAGGTTTAAAGGGAAAAATTAAAATAATGTTGCAGAAAAAATGCAAAAAAAATGTAAGTACGAAAAATAAGTACATATACCTAATCAAAAAAAGCGACGACGAGGGCACCTACCTATATAACTTCGGATAAAATTTTCTAGGATTTTCTCGGCGTATACGTTTTATTTACAAAAATTCGGTACATTAACTTTAAATACATTTAATCAGTTGGACGCATAAGTTACTAGCAAATTTTAACGAATTCCTGCACCTATATAACAATTACATCCTAATACTTACAAAACATTTACAACTATACTAATATACCTATATATATATATTATATATTATCCCTAGCTGTTATTATTATCCTTAAGTTACTTAATACTATACCTAAATACATTAATTAATATATCCCCAGTTATTATATCGTAATTTAAAAAGCGTACCTTACAAAATAAGGGCAAAAGCTTTAAAAAGTTGAACATTTCGGATTTTAAAAAGCTTGTACGATTAGCTAATATACCCGTATAGAAAAACGATAATATAGTATAATTCCTTAAAAAGATGTATAACAATAATTTTACTTTTTATCCCTTAAAAAAAGTTACGTCCTAAATTCGTTTTAATCGGCTTATTTCTATATACCTAAAAGATATTAATAATTAACGCTTATAAAAAAACATTAACCTATTACTATATTAATCAACTGAACCGTAATATAACGAAGTAATTAAATATTTATAGCAAATTATTATAATCGTTCAAAATAAAACCTACTTACGTTTTGCAAATATTACTACCCTTACCCAAATTATCGCCCAGAACGTACCTTTAAAAATCATCGCCGTCATTCTAAAAACTGGACGAATAATCTTACATAGCAAATCCAAACCATTCCTTAGTAAAACCTAAAAGGCGATCAGTATTAATAACCTGAAATATATATAATTTATCGCCCAAACCAAAATTCCGACTAATAAAGGTCCAATAAGGCATTAAATTAATATATTACACGACCGATTAAAGCGTTTATTGCTAATATTCGATACCTATATTACCGAAAATCGTACCCAGTTGCTATTCCAGCTATACCGAAAGGCGTCAAGAAAGTTAAAGCTTAATAATCCGCTTGCCCGTATAGCAATCGTTAAAATACCTACCCAAACCAAATACTATACTTGCGGACTATAAATTGTTTATATCTTTTACATTATCTGCCGCAACCCTATAAAATAAGGAAACCAAATTATAACCGAAGCGAAAAGATTTGGCGAATATCGAATAGAAAATAAAATTCTCGACATAATTAAAGGATTCCTAAGCTTGAAACCAAAAACGGAAAACGCTGAAAAAAACGTAGGAAATTAACCTGGAAATCCCCCGTTTTTATTAACTGAAGAAAATAACGACGAACCAGATTCTAATTAATTTGCCCGATTACTTTATGGTAAACGACGTAAATAAAAGCAACGTCCTAATCAATTTTAGCAATTATCGGTACGACCATCTCCGATATTAATGCCCTCTTCCTTATCAATTCAAACTGGCTTATCGGCATCTAAAGCTATACGACCTAATCTGATACTTACGAGATTACTATTCGAAATAAAGTATAAGCCTCGTCCTAAGGTTAATAATTAGCGCGTAATAATAATGGTACAAGGTTAATATGTTACGCCGTACAAATAGGTGGGAAATATATTCGAGGATGTTAGGTAAAAATTAGAACTATATTTCCCGCAAAAATAGCCAGGCTGGGTTAAGTATAAGTTTTTAATCAATATAAAGAAATTAAAGGACTGGGTTTAAAAAAAGCAGAAAAAGGCTAAGCAATAAAAGGATCTGGCCAAACGTCAAGAACGAAGTTCTAAGTTGAAAATAATAGAAAATAAGCCGCGCAAGCATTAATCAAATTAATTAATAAGTTTTATATATAGTTTATGGCGTTAGGAGTTAATTACGTTATGTTTTCATTTGTTTTTTAAGATGGATTAAGGATAATCTTATCTCGAAAAAAAAGGGTTAAAATAGTGCAAGGTGCCGGGCCAGGGGGCATGGCTTGGCTGATCAGTTAATCAGCTCCACATGTATATTTCTAGGAGCTCTTCCGCCGGGCGCAACCCCGAGATTTGTTCATTATCGTTTTTTACCGATCATCCATCGCTTATCATCTAAACACACATCTTTACAGTCTGATTCAACTCGGACCCAAATACAGTATTTTTGTTTGCCTTCATTACCGCTGCACTCGGCTATTCAATCGTGACCCGACCATCAAAGATGCTCTGATCGGAACTGAGTCTCCCCGTCCCAATTTAATATAAAAGCCTATAACGTACTTATCTATCTTTTCGCTTATAAGCCTACTTTCGCTAATAAAGCGGCCTACTATTTTACCGGCTGCTCTTTTTCAAACTTTTCATTAATACGGATATTACGCGTAACTCTTCCAGCAGGGACCAAGGGGATAATGATTTTCGACAGGCCAAGCTTTAGGATTTTTTCCATTACGTCCGGGTCCATATTAAGCGTTATTTTCGATTTAGCTATAAAGTTAAATCCCAATATCAATAATTACGCAACGTAATAGTCTTTAACGACAAACAATAAAATAATAATTAATCGGCCAACTAACTAAACGGAAACCTTAACTATATCTTCGAATAAAATCGTCTTTTAAAAATTAAAGCCTAAAAATAATACGCGGGTTTATCACATAACCAATCTATATCGCTTAACGTACGACGCAACTATAACGCTCGATTCGGCTCCAGTATCGATAACTTTATTAATCAAATCCTCGCCACTTCTATAGCTTACTTTAACTGGTAATCTAAATAATAAATTAATATATTCAGCTAAATTGCATTACTGGACCGATAAAATCCCGGTTCTTTTCTAGCTTTCTACTTTATAACCGATATTCATAATATAAATCCTAACGGGGTTTCTTATTTTTAGGATTTTTGATTTTTGTATTTCGGCCTCGGTTATCTTAATCGTCTCCTTGTTTTTACGATTAAGTACCTCCAGGGTTTTAACGGTTATGAAATTTTTAAAAGCTTTTCCGAAATTTAGGCAAACCTCGATTAATTCGGACGAAATAATCTCAAACTTCCTTTTGGAATTTTCTCGGATCTTCTTCTCCCAAAATTTAACTACATACTTATCGATCAAACTTCTATAAATAAAGGTGTTATCTGTTTAGGTAATATTATTTATTTAAAAAGTACTAGCTTCCGTTTAAAGAGTATTATTTATTTAAACGCTGACTTTTATATTATAAAACGAAGGTTTTTCGTACATTAATTCGTCGTTATTAATCTTATATTCGGTCTTATTCCTTTTTATGCTTCCAAATTCCTCTTTTTTATCTCTGGAACGTTTGGCCATCATAACGCTAATAAGTACAATCGGCTAATCAAAGTCGTCGATTTCCAAAGCTCTAATTTTCTCCAAATACCGGGTACCTTTACTTTCGACAGGGTTACTCCATAACCATTCTTACAAGAGTACCTTCTTATAAAATAGCTTTCCGTTATAATCGACGAAATGAATTATATTAATTTCGGTTACCTTATTTTAATTAATATCGGGCGTTTATCGATTTGGCTTTAGAATCGTAATATACTTTTAAGATTCGGCTAAACTATTAATATCCGGGCCGGAGTTAATTAATTAACTATTTATATCCTTAAAAATATCGTTTCGCTAATTAAAATACCCCATTTTTTTCTTAAATCGGGCAAGGAAGGCCGGCGAACCATGAATCCATTTTAAAATCTTCTTCCAAATTGGAATTTACTGCTCGATCGCCTAATTTTTAAGGACCTAAAGAAACTAAATTATACTTAACGTTACTTTATTTTCCGGGGATCCAAAAAAATATATATATATATATATATATCCGTCATCGGCAAGTAAAACCAATTTTATAATTTTTATATTAACAAATAAACGGCATTTTTATATAATATATCCTAGCTTCAAGCAAAACCCATAAATACCTTAATTAAAATTACTAAAACGTCCACCTTAGCCTTAATAACCTCCACGGTAACCTTTTCGACCTCGGTATCCACCTTATTCACAGTAAAAACTTAATCGAATATACTCATCTAGCTGGAAATTGACTGCATTAATCGACGGGTTAGCACCATAGTTATATACCCAAGGTACCTCTTGTCTTGACGGAACGTAATACTATAATATCCGGATTACCTCTTTATTACGTATTTTTCTTTTTGAAAACCTTTAAATTCTAAATCGGACCTATGCAATCTTTAAATCCTGTAATACATTTATAATTTCTAACACCTAATCAGTACGGTTAAATACTTTTAATCGCGGTTAAAAACTTCTTAATCGTTATTACTTAAGCTATTAAATCGGATAAAACCGTTTCTTTTTTTTTTAAATCAATATCAAAACGGATACCTTCTTACTATCGCCTACATTCTTTATATCTAAAAAGTCCTACCTTATTTAAAGCCCAGTTTCTGATTAGTATCGAAATATTATCGTAACTAATTACGTACAAGTCCACCAGCTTCGTGGACGAATTATTAAAAATTTCTTCGAAACAGCTAACGGATAACCCTTTCAGTCAATTTCTAATATACTCGTCCTTAATAACTATCTTATCCTTTTGCTTAACTTCTTTCAAAATATCTCTTACCCTACCAGCATATTCCAAACAGTACTTATAAATATAATTAAAAATACCGTATTAAACTTACTTCGTTAAAATCCTTAATCGATTCTTAACGGTCCGAATCTGCTTTAAATCCTACAGCTTAAAAGTTTTCAAGATACGCTTAAACGTTTCGTCCCATTAAATTACTTTATTAAGTATAGCTTTAACCCGGTCTTTTATAAAGGGATTATCGGTCCAATAAGATAACTCGGCAATTATTTCAAACTTCTTAAACTTATATTTCGTAAATAATTTATTAATCTCTTTAAACTAATCGGTAACTCCAGTTCTTAAAAAACGAAAATCCAGAAAAGCCGATAAATCTAGAAAGATTATAAAAATCGAAAACTTATCTATAATGTTAACAAGGAAACCGTAATCAAAATAATCAATAAGTCCAAAAGGTATTACGTCTAGTATAAGTACTTCCAGTCCTATAAATAACTTTAAAAGCTTCTAGGTTAATATAATTTCTCGTTCTTACGGTATTTTAACAACGATTCCAAAGTTCACTTAAGTAATCGTATCCTTAACTGGCTTTAAAGATCTAATCGGACTGCTAATACTTTAAGGTTTAGCTTCGTTAGATTTATTATTGTAAGGATTTTTTATTCATCGGTATTTGGCGGTCGTACTTAAAACAGGATTTTAATCTTTCGTAAGGTTAGGAAAATTCGGTACTAGCAGTAATCCGTATTATAACTGGACCTAAATAATAATCTCGGAAAGCTTCGATAAGTCTTTAGAAAATCTGCTAAAGCCTATCTCAAACTAATTAATATTATTAATCCTTAAATTACTTACGTTTTAAGATGCTGCTTTAAACGGAATATATTTAGGCATAAAGTAAATAACTGTCTGCGATAATTGTTTTAAATACACTTTTCTTCTTTTTCGGACTTAAAAGGTAAATAACCTTCTTTTACTATCCGTCCGAATAGCTTTATCTTAATTATCGCTACGTCGTTAATCATTTAATTGCACCTTTTCCAACTTGCTAATTAATACTTCTACTACTAACTTAAACGCTATAATACTTAATCTTAACCAAAAAAGTAAATCTCAAATAATACCGCTTAATAATGGCCAAATTAGATACTGCTCGATTAACGCCAGAAAAGTCCAAAATATGTCTTATAACGTTTCGCTTTTAATTCTTACATCGTATTAAAGGACGTTATTCCTTTTTTGATACTTTCTTTTCGCATACAAAATAAATAACTTTATAACTTTATTCCTTTTTCTGCTTATATTCGCTATTCTGTCCATATCGTTAATCTTATCGTCGCTGTACTTATTTTAATCCGTTTAAATTCTAATAGCCACCTCGCTAGCGACGTAATTTTAACTTTTTCAACCTTTATTAATCAAATCTTATATTTTGTCTTATTACGTAATTTTTCTGTTAATGCGTATAATATCTTAAATTGCGTAATCGGTTTAAAACTTGGAAAATTAATCCATATTGAAATGGAGAAGGGTGCAGAAATGGGTGCAGCTATGGCTGCAGCTGTTATTGCCAGCTACTGTAGCTGCTATTGCCAGCCACTGCAGGTACTATTGCAGCCACAGTTTCTAGCTACTTTCATCTGCTTTACCGCTGGGCATCTCGGCAATCTACTCGGCTATGGCAGTAGGTCAGCGATGGTCTATAAATTGCTGCTGACCTGACAACTCTTGTATGCAGTTTCATATAGCATCAATGGCTCCAGGGATAGTCAAGAAGTCCCATCATTCTTCCCAAGCACTGATCAAGATGTTCTGCGTACAACAACTTCGATAAGCCCTGTCCCAATTCAATTTTCTACAACCAGTTGCTTATATACGTTCGTACTCCTTCGCCGTCGTCCGAAGAAAATTAATTTCGTAATAAAGCCTTAATTTAACAGCTTTCTCTTATTAATCGTACAAAAGGTCACGTTATTATTATAATCCCTGTTATTAATTATATGCCGTTTAAGTTATCGTAACTATAACTATAATCGTAGTCGAATCGTATCCGTATCGGGATGCTTTTAATCAGAATTTTATCCCTTCCGTTCCTTCAGACTTATTAATCGGAAATCGAGATCCGTCGGCAGCTAACAAAACCCAATATCCTTTCCTTAGCAGCCAGTTAAATTAGGACGGGAAAACTTAATTCCGATCAAAGCATTTTAAATAAGCGTATTACAATAAAGTAACTGAATATAGCAGTAATAAAAGCAAACGAAATATTGTTATTTGGATATAGTATTAAAAAAGGCTTTAAAATAAACATGAGTGTATATATAAGTAAACGATAATGAGCATATCTCGGGGTTGCGCCCGGCGAAAAAAGCTCCTAGAAATATACATATGAAGCTGACTAATTAATCAGCCAAGCCATGCCCCCTGGCCCGGCACCCTGCACCATTTCAATATATACCAGGAAAGGCCGGTACATAATGATAAAACTGGTGGTTATGCTGTCGCAGCTATAAGGGCATTCCGGACTGAATTAACCCTAACCTTTTTTATGGCTGCGACGTAATAACGACAGCCCGTACGGCCCAAAAAATGGCTGGACGGGCTTTCCCTATATAATATATACCCGGGAAGGCCGGTACATAATGATACGGCCTGTAGTTATGCTGTCGTAACTATAAAGGCGTTGCGGTTGCCTATTTCCCCGTAGCTAAACTTAGTCATATAAGCTGCAATTTTTATCTAGGAAAATTGAAAAAATCTCTGTACGCGTATTAACTTATATTTAACGCGTATATTCAGTTTCAAACTTAACCGGCTGAAATTGGTTGCATAACAGAGAAAAGATTAATAAATTTTTATAAGAAAGTGCAAAACAAAAGCGTTTTCGCGCAACCTGAATTCAGGCCTTGCTGCCTCGTTACGGAGATTTGGGATTTGATTGGTTAATAATATTTAGCGTTGTGGAGCTGTACTTGAGTGACTTTGAAGAAATTGGAGAACGAGCCGGCAGAGGCCTGAGCTAGCTGAGGTA
This sequence comes from Monosporascus sp. mg162, assembly GCA_004155945.1. Classification (NCBI taxonomy): domain Eukaryota; kingdom Fungi; phylum Ascomycota; class Sordariomycetes; order Xylariales; genus Monosporascus; species Monosporascus sp. mg162. The sequence continues at coordinate 81,918 of QJNY01000276.1, forward strand.
ACTAATGTACAGCTTATATCCTTTTAGCTACAGTTAATTAATTGATAATAACGCGAATTAAACGAATGAAACGTTTAATTTTCGGATACAGGGGATATCATTTATGTTGTATTATTTTACTAGATGTCAGTGTTTTAAACGCGCACTGCTTTTTAACGTAGTCTAGCCACGGAACATATAGGTTCCGATCACAGGGAGCCTTTCTATATATGGAGTGCTAGCGCACCCCTGCTAGCTGACAGAGAACTCCTATAAAGATTTATTCTTTTCCTCTTTTTATGCGTGCTGATTAATCGAGTGGCTTTTTCTCTCAGCCGCACTCAAAAGCGTTAGGTAGCCGAGAACCGGACAGCGTTATATAATGTGCGGCCCCGTGCAGTTGTTTAGTTTTTCTTTTAGATTCGGAAGTCTATAAGTCCTTTCTTCAAAATTACCCAAAATGCTGCTGAACCAACCGTTAACCTTCCAGGACTGGTATAGCACTTATGGGGCGGATTTTATGAAACTCTCTACCGGCACCTGTAATATTACGCTTGCCAACTACGTCGCCAGCCCCTTCGACCCGCTGCTTTGCGGCGCCCATGTCAACTGCATCCTCGAGGCCACCACCGAAGCTAGAAAGGCACATATGGCCTCAGCCGCAATCTTCCTCGGCATGGTGCCTACGCTCCTTTCCCTCGTCGCGCCCAGTATTCCCCAACTTGCCTTGCTCTCGGCACGCCGCCCTCTGCTTGCCCTCTTCATCTCATCTGGTTCCACCGTCCTGTTCCTTGACCGGCTATTTCGCATCGAGTCGCCCCGGGAGACCTTGACCCGTACGGGTGGCGAACGATTCATCCCGCGGCTTAAACGGCAGTGGGCTATCCTCTTCAGCGTGGGCGAGTACTTGCTCGTCACCGTCGCGGCCATTAACGTCATCTGGAACTCGTGGCAGCTCGGCAACAAAGCCGTCGTCGTGTGGAAGTGCGAGCTCAACTTCATGCCGCTGATTTGGGTGCTCGGCCCCCCCTTCATCCTCATGGTCGTCGCCATACCCTTTCACTTCACCACCATCGCCAAGTCCCTACGCGCTCAGGCATGCGACTACAGTCCGCTGGCAGTGCCGGAGCAGGTGGACTCTAAGCGCAAGCCAAGCACTGTGGGAGAATTGATTGCGAGGGAGATCACGCCAGCGATTAGGCACCCGACGATCAAACTCGAGGAGATTCCTCACCCGGAAACTTGGGCAGTCATCATTCTAAATGTGGGATTTTGCCTGGCCGCGCTGCAGGTACTTCTCGGAATGGGAGTTTTGTCATCGGTATTGTTCGTTTCCGTAAGAGATGCGATGTGGGTTGGGCTGAGGTACGTCGTGTCGACCGGCATATGTAGACTTGTACTCGCACTGGAGCTAGAGTGCATGAAGTCGGATAGGCGTTCTGATAACTAAGGCAGTGCAAATCGGTTAGTGCTAGGCGTTTGTAGAGACTGGAGATGAGATACCAAGTCTGGTGTAAATGCGGTTGGTCGTGTGTACTGATTCTACGTAGTACAACTTTGTATGAGATTCAACCTGATCCTACGGTGGGCCTGGTGGAGCCACTAACAGGGAATACCCTTGAGAGCTGCTGCCGAACTGCCCCCCAAGTACCTGTTAATTGGTACGGTGCGGTGTAACTATCACAACTGGATTACAACGGCGGTCTCGAGCTACGCCGAATGGAGGCACTACGGAACCATCGGTGGCACACCCGGCTAGCTTAACAATGGCTGTGGTACCAACTCAAGTATACTACGTAAGCTACGTTGAAATTCAAGATGATTCGGCGGTCTTAAGGGATGGGAGAATCCTGATATGTATTTGCTTATTTCGAGGAAGTAAACATTGGTGGTATTTAAAGTCCCTAGAACATAAGAATAATTGAACCCGTTGTTCCATAATATCTACATGACTAACGAATATCAAGTACTTCATACGAACTTGCCTACTTAGGTACTTAGTATGTATGTAAGCACCTAGCACGCACGAACCATGCTACCCCAGCCGAACCAGCTCCACAGTGCTACCCAGCCACCGGATTTTTAGCTCCTTTGTGAATCACGTGATGATGCATGTTTTTCTGGTCAGTAATCTCCAACGTCCTCTTTCAATCTGCCACCCACAATACACACGCACGATTGATGACGTTTTCCGTCCTAACCCTCATCGCCTTCTTCGATGCAGCACTCCATACATCAGAGGCTCGGCTCAAAGGTATCCGCACCCGCGGGTAGACGCGCACGCCCCGCTCAAGGCCACGCGCCGAGTGCGAGCGGTCATTCGCGACCAAAGCCATCTCTACCGTCCTCTACCCGTTGTCTGCGGCCAACGGAAGACCCGGGGCTTTGGTAAGGGGCTGTAATCCGGCTGCCTGCCCGCGATGACCGACGTCGCCTCGGACGGTGTGGCTGGGCTGGGGCGTGTGGGGACGACGCCCTTCCTTTTGTTTACCTCCCCCTTCCAACCTCGGAGTCGAGGCTGCTCCTCTGCCACCAGAAGCCTGGGAGGGTGGGATTCTGTCCACTACCACGGCGACAGAGGGCCAAGCTATGATTCGATATCTTATAACCTGCTTGCTCTATGCTTAACATGTCTACTGACGCTGCGCAGGTGATATGATGTGATGTCGTCGACCGCCTCCGATTCCGATCCGGACCCGGCTCCCACCACGACACCACCACCGACACTGATTCCGACCGCGAATCTCGATATTGACGTCACAGCACAGCCGGCTGTCGTGGCATGGCGGGGCTGCGATGGCGAGGACCAGTCTCTACCGCAGCTGAACTTGGACCTGCATTACAACGCCCGCTCCAACAAGGCATTTTTCAAGTTGCGCCTTGCCGTAGCCCTCAAGGCCCACCCGCGTCCCCGAAAGACCACCCTCTTCCTTTTCATCCATCCGGAGCGTATAAGGACCGTCACTCTCAATGAATCCCCTTGCTCGGCGGAAGCGAAGACATTAGGCCCTGATGCCTTCTGCCTGCGCTTCGACCTAAAGAGAGCCCCGGCTCTCGTGGTACCCAAAGACTCCTTAGCTCCGCGGAACCAGACGTCCGGTAGCATGCTGGATTCTCTGCGAGCGCTCGCCCAGCAAACCACCTTTGCCGTGTACTCCAGCATACCGTGCAGAACCCTACCAAAGCGGCGGCTACTTTCGCTCTGCGAGGCAGCGTCCAGCGACGGGCTAAGGTCCATCGCTGCTCATAGTAACATTACCAGTCTCTATGCTGGTATTGGTGGTAAAGTCATTGAGGCGGATACCCTCGGCATTTCTGCTACTGCTGCCGGTTATGGACATGACACTGCACTTGAGCTTCCCCCGGGGAACCCTCCTGCCTATAATGAGCTCCCTGCTGGATCGCAACGACCAGGTAAGTGTGCATCTATTATGAGCATCCTGGGCCTACTAACAGGTTGCAGTAGAACCCAGTCCTCCCAAAAAGCGGCGACGAAGCAGCCCCCAACCATCTATAGCCGTTGACCGGAAATACATCGAGGATATCTGTGCACACATCATAGATAGCAAGCTTGCAGACTTGAGACGTGATGTCACTAAGCAGCTGCAGGACCTCGAAACTCGTGTCATAGGATATGTAGATGAGAATCTGTGCGCCCAGCGGAAGGATATCACGGAGGATATAGGCGACAAGATAGAAGATGAGTACTATGGCCTGAAGTTGGATCTACAAAACTATGTACGTGAAGAGATGGAGGATACCGAGGGCCGGATCCTGGATCACCTAAGCAATGCGAGCGTAATGCTACAATTTAATACTTGACAGTATATCAACCGCGGCACGGATTCCAAGGAACCACCCGACGCCATAGTTGTAATCTGGCAAACGAGCTGCGATGACAGGCAGAGTGACCTCTGGCTTATTTCTATCACATCACTATCTTATATAGGCCTAGCATTTCGATGATGGGTCCTTATTATGGGACGACCTACAACTAACCAAATAGAATAATTACCTTGCGAGACAGACGTTATTGGCCAATACCAAGAACGAAAGAACTGCTAGGTAAGCAAGTCATCGAAGAGATGCTGGCTGGTGGCCCACTTAAACACTCTCCGAAGAGCCCCATCCGAAGTGAAAAATCAATACCCGAGGTACGTCTCGTCAGAGTCCAAGCATCATTCACGATTGTTCCAAGCCACATTCTATGTTCAAGTACACCCATCCGTTTTGCGTTCCATTCCACCCCGGGCTCACTCGATTCCAGACCCGGAGAGTTGTCAGCGGATTCACGAGATTGCCTACCCAGGTCGATATCGTTTTTGATCTCCTAGTACTCCATGCATTCTGGAAGGCAACCTGGAGTATTCCCGCGACGGACCCGTCGTACTTGGCGTCTATTGCCTGATCGGGACACCTGATCTCGAGGAGGTCGAGCTCCGCAATCATGCCGAGACTTCGGTCGTGCAGGAGCCGCCACGGATTTCGACACGTCTGCGCCGCACATGATTTTGTGGCCAGGAGCAAGACGTTCAACCGCGCCAGCAGACGCGTCGCCTCCGCGCCCGGACGAAGCGCGCTATTGGTCAGCTCGTACGAGTCCGTAGCGGTGTCATGCAGCTCCGTCTCATCAGCACACTATTTCGAGTATAGGTAACTGAATTTCTTACCTACTATGCGTAGCATATTGTAACTATTACAGAACGTCAGCCTGACCCTACTGCCGGGGATTTCCGCCGGGTTAGGTCGCCAAAGTTCAACGTTAATAATTTCCCGGGCCTCGGCGTACGAGCAAGATTTTACGAAGCCCTCGGGAGCATACGAGTTGGGAAAGAAGGCCGCTGCTGTCCAGGTATAAAGGCCGCGCCTCTTCGATAACACGGGGGATCCCGAGAAAAGTCAGCATGAAATCTATACGCGTACTAGAAAGAGTTAAGCTAACCCCCTAAGGTACACACAGATCGCGCACGACAAACAGCAGACTGGTATCTCTCGATGGAGCAGGCCCTTACCGCCGAAGGTTCCGTGCTTACCGGGATGATATCCGTTGTCGGTCGTATATGATGTAGGTCTCATCCGAGACCCTTTTCCCTTAAAAGCCTAACTACATCCTAGACCGCTTCGTAATCCGCCAGGAGCGTCCGGAGCTTCGCCTTGTGTGTTACATCCACAAGCCGAATATCGAGTTCGCTTATCGGCTCAAGATCTTCGCCCTGGGCTTTGCAATGTGTACCCGTGAATCGTTTTGGGATTTTGGAAAATACCAGCGGGTGGTTAACTACGAATATGTTTATATATGGGTAACTAAAGGTAAAAGTTTCGATAAGGTTAAAGCAAAACGAATGAATTTTTTTTATTTTAATAAGGATATCATGCTTAAAAGCGTATTAAATTTAGATATTTATAAGTTTACGATAACATCCGATATTCACAATTGGCATACATTTATAACGGAACAGTTTTTAGTATTTTCTTAACAAAAAATGTAATATTAAGACCATAATATAATAAATTAATTTAAATTAATTAGATTTTTTTCCTTACATATATAGATATTTTGTTATATATATGTTACGACATCAACGTTGCGGCTTAGCTAAGCAGCCATAACGCTATATAAGTACAGGCGCTCCGCGCTCTTAAGATAATTTTCTCCTTCCTTTTCCGTGCAACAATAGAATACTTTACCGAGCCCTTAAAGACGATTAACGCCGTGACAGTTTGTTGCACCTTTAAAAACAAATTTGGTGACTTACCATTACCTCGCTTTGACCTAGACCTTGAAGAACTTTAAGTCCGCCGTTAATACGTTATATCTACGCCAGAACTTTACTAAATATCTTAACCTCCCAAAAGGGCATTATAGGTGCTAATATTCTAGCTCCTAAATAGGCGTAAGGTAATGGCATAGTATTACCGCCGCGATTTACAAATTTCTAAGAATTTTTTTATGGATTTCCCCGTTTAACTACCGTTACGGCTTATTTTATATACGATTTTGTACTATTAGGTAAACTTTTCGAAGTTAATAAATAGTTCTAAAAAGATTTTAGGGATGCTTTTACGATTTTCGAAGATAATTATGCGCGTTTATAATACGAATAAAGCCAGTTGCAGAAACGTATTATAACTGCAAAGTAATCGCTATAAAAGAATTATTAATTTGGCGAACGACTATTTACTACGGAACGGTTATTACAATAGGTAAAGTAGGTTACGATCGAAAACGCGTAATTACGAAAACGTTTAGTAACCGCGGAACGTTTGTTCCGGCTAGCTCCATTTTTTATAGTACGCTAATAGCGTTTATTAGCATCTTTATAGGATTATCGAATATTAATTCCGATAATTTTGCATACCGCCGTCATAACGCCGACGGCCTGCAACCTTTTTCGACCTAACTATTAGCGGTTCCGTAATAGCCCCGTCCGGATTAAGCCTTATTAGCATTTTAACTTTTTTTCGGCATGGTAGAAACCAACGTTTACGTAATTCAGAGCTGCCGGTTTTCAGGAACGACGTTAAAAACTTAATAATCCGTTAGCAGGAGTATATTAACTGGCGTTTTCTGATACGCTTAAAGTTCGCTATTAACTAAATCGCTTATTTATTATTAACAGATCGTATTATGTACGTTACTTAACGACTCTAGGGTAACGTTTACTTACGTATACGTAATAAGGTGAATAACGAAGCAATATATCTTTTAAGTTTTAAAATGTGGGCGTACGGCTAACGCGACGTAGGGGATATATTATTGTTCCTAAACCAGGTTTATATCACCGTCGATGTATTGGGCAAGCTTATAGGGATTTCCAGGCCCTGGGGTAGGGATTAACGGCGTTCGCCGACTTTATCAGTACCTTCGTACGTTTAATTAACCAAAGCCGGCAGCCGCCGGCTTTGCGCGTTATCGCGTTGTAATAAAAGATTAACGGGGCTTTTTAAAAAGCTTTCGTTCTGCAAGTGCAACGCCCGGGTTCCGAAAATAACGCGGTATAGATATATTTATTTAAAAATCTTTTTAACAATATAACCGACCGGGCCTTTCGTAAACGTATAATTAAGGCCCTTAGTAATAACATCCCGACGTTATATCGTTCTGGCAACGATTTAAAAACGTTAAAACCCGAACTTATATAGCTAAACGGTATAACTATTAAAGATAATAACCCCTACGGATTTTTAAGCGAAAAAAAAAAAGGTAACGCCGGCGTAAGTTAAACTTTTATAGGTACTACAGAAAAAAAAAAGTATTATTTCTTTACTTGCCTTAACCGTCGGCCGCGACCAGTTAATACGGGCGTACCGTTTACGTGTTACGGATTGGGAGTACCGTGACAGCTCCAGTATATATGCAGCTGCAAGCACCAGAATGATTGCCACAATTGCGATCATTCCGCCAATCTTTTGCCCCTGGCGCAACGGTATGGTGCAGCCGTAACATTACGGTACCGCCACGTAACGCCGGCGGTTCGCAATAGAGAAAAGATTAGCTTTTAAAATAAGTTGTAATTAAAGGTTTCTACCGAATTATTAAGATAATAATAAATACGACTTATATATATGTTTTATAAATTTTAATATATCTTTTTTATTTTCGTTTTAACTGCAGCTTCCCAGTAACGTTATACTACTGGCGCGGTTTATAGTAAACTACGGTTGCTTGCTTATAGGATTTATTAATAATAATTTTACGCATTAAAATAACTTTTCTTTTTACTTTATCCTACAATTCTACTAGTTTAGGTTAGCGGATAATACTATAACCGGTTCCGTAACTTTTATATATACGATTTATTTCCGTATAGATTCTGTTACAAAAAAGATTACTTTATATCGTTAACTCTTAAACGGCCTTAATATTATCCTTAAATTGCTTTAGTTCCGTAAGCATAACCACTCGATCGACTGGTTCGTAGATATAATGCATATCGACTATAAAACGATATCAAAATTTTCGTTATTACCAGCCTTAATGGGCTCGCCTTTTTCCTTTGCCGTTTTACCCCTTTATACTTAGCAGCCCTACGTACTGATCGAAATACGCTTTCTTTGCGCCATTAACTTTCTAACGTTTTGCCGCTTAAAAGACGTCGTAATTGACTCCATGCCCCTAGTTAGGTTTTTTGCTCTTACGGACGCCTTACGGGATATTGCCGCCTCCCCATCGTAACCGTTTTCCGCTAACGAAGCGGCGTTATTAGCACTTAATACGGTTTCCCGTAATATCCTTAATTAATATAAAGGAATTAAAGGACAGAGCTTAAAAGAAGCAGGAAAGGGCCAAATAGCGAAAGGATCTGGCTAGACGTCGAGAACGAAATCCCGAATTAACAATAATAATAGATAAGCCGCGTAAGCGTTAATCAAATTGATTAATGGGTTTTATATATGGTTCATGGCGTTAGAAGTTTGTTATGTTATGTTTTTATTTGTTTCTCAAGATAGATTAAAAACAATCTTATATCGAGATAAAAAGGGTTAAAATGATGCAGAGTACCGGGCTAGGTACATAGATTGGCTGATCAATTAGTCATCTCCACATATATATTTCTAGTAGCTCTTTTCGTCGGGAGCAACTCCGAACCATCGTCACCTCTCGCATTTATGCACTCATCATTCTAGAATCTGGTTCAACACTAAGAATACAGTTTACGTTTATCTTCATTACCGCTTCACTCGGCTTTTTTATTATGACACTCTCTTCAAAGATGCTTTGATTAGAGCTGAGTCTCCTCGTCTTAATTCAAATAGCTGATCGTTTAACTGGGTTTTCCATAAAGGTTAGCTAAAGCTGTAAGTCCGTAATCGTTTTTGGTAATGCCTTTTACAATTCTTTAAATTAATCTGTTTTGTATTTAGTGATTATATTACTTATAATAGTATTAAAGTTCGTTTATAGGGTTGTGCTTAGGATTATGACTTAGTCGTAAATATACGATAGTTGGAATAATATAACTCGTTATCCGCTAGACGGTTCGCAAAAGAAATTTTCATTTACTTTTTAACGATAAGCAAAATAACGAAAAGTTGTAATGTCCGATTAGAAAGGTTAACGAATGTACGTATAAAGATAAGATATATTACGAAAAAATGGCATAATCGAAAGATACGACGCATTATAGTCAACTCAAAAGTACGATTTAAGTAGATAAATAACCATCTGAAACCACCGGGCGAAAAGCGGCCCGAATAAAGAGGTAAAGTACTTTTATAGTCCCATATATACGACTAATTATTTGTAAAAACTTAATAACGTCGCACACATATAAGCGAGCCACACATATGAGTGAGCCGCTTTTCTAGCCATTCCAGCTACCTATCTTCAATCGTCCATTTCTCAACACCAACAACATGGAACGTCTAACAAAAGAAGCTAGGATGAACTTAGCCATTCAGGTTAAAAGACGAGACCCGAAACTTAGCTTCAAAAAGCTATATTTTATCTATGAAGTCCCCGAATCTACTTTGAAAGCCCGATATCATGGCCGACGCGCCCGAGCCGATATTATCCCTCCCTTGCGGAAATTGACGCCGACCGAAAAAAAATCGATTGTCGACCGAATCCTTGACCTAGATACGCAAGCGTTTTCTGTCCGGCTTCAGCACGTTAAAAATATGGCCAATATACTGCTGGCCCAGCGCGTTGCAGAACGCGTTGGAATTAACTGGGCGTCGAACTTTGTTAAAGGGCAAAAAAAACTCCAAACGCGTTTAAATCGGAAGATCGATTATTAACGGGGTTTATGCGAAAATCTAGAAACGTTTTGCAAGTAGTTCGAATCTGTTCGGGTTACAATCGCGAAATACGGTATTACAAAAGAGGATATTTACAACTTCGACGAAACTAGATTTTTAATAGGGCTTTTTATAGTAACGGGCATAGTAATTACCAGTTCCGAAAAACGTAAAAAACCTAGATAAACGCAATAAGGAAATACAAAATGGATTATAATTATCCAGGCTATTAATTTCTAAGGTTGGGCTATACCGCCATTTGTTATTATAACGGGAAAAAATTATTTTAGGTCCTGGTACCGCGATAACCTATTACCAGCAGCCGATTGGAAAATCGCATTAAGTAATAATAGCTGGACAATAAATAAATTAAGTTTCGAATGGATCCAGCATTTTAACAAGCATATTCGGACGCGTACAAAAGGTTCGAAACGTTTCCTTATTTTCGACGGCCATAAAAATCATTATTCGATGAAATTCGAAAAATACTGCGCCAATAATAATATTATTACGCTTTATATTGCCGTACATTTTTCGTATCGGTTTTAACCTTTTAACGTATCTTGTTTTTATATTTTAAAACGCGCTTATTCGCGTTATATCGAAACCCTAATACGACGTTATTATACCTATATTACCAAAGAAGATTTCCTCGCCGGCTTTTACGACGCGTTCTAAGCTGCTATAACGTTTAACAACATCAAATCTGGATTCGCAAAAGCTGGTTTTGTTCTATTCGATCCTAATAACGTTTTTTCCGAATTAAAGGTTCCTTTAGTTATGCTTACGCCGACCGTCTTCCCGTTAACTTCCGCCGGTTCCATTTTACCCCTTATAAAAACCCCTAGAAATATCTGTAAAGTAATAAGATAAGGACGAAATTTGCAAAGGAAAATTAAAAATTATTAGGGTAGCTCGCCAACAAAAATACTTTAATCGGTTAATCTTGTAACAAAAGGTTATATGTTGCTATTACATAAAGCCGCTTTTCTCTAGGAAGAAAACGTCCAATTACGCGAAACGAATCATATTTTAAGCAAGCGCCGTAAGACTAAAAATAAACGGCTTCAAAAAGGAGGAACATTTACTATATAAAAGGGATAAGCTTTTCTGGCCCAAAAAGAAGGGGGTGGTGAAAAAATGCAGCCAACAGTAGTTGGGGGGGGGTCGTCGCAAGAGAGTTGAGACCAAGGAACGGAAGTGTGGCGTCTGCGGCAAGCCCGGACATAATGCGCGTACTTGTGAAGAAGTTGTAGATACATCTAGCCAAGAAGAATCCGATTGATTTGAATCAATGCAATATGTTGTTGTTGAGTTATTTGAATTTGTTGTTGCGGAGTGCTAAAAAGCGGCTCGCTTATATGTGTAGCTCGCTTATATGTGTGGGGGGTTACCAAACTATCAAAACACAGTGAATAGAACTATAAAATAATACTAAAGAACGGTAAAAGTAACGTCTTTTATTCAATTTACAACTTAAACCACGGAAAGTTATACGTATTTCGCAATAACTTTAAAGACAAGATTCGCAAACAATAAATATAACGTTCCAAGTTACCAGCTGGCTACTTTATGTTTTTCGTACCTAAAAAGGGGAAAAGTTTCAATTTGTAATGCACTACCGACAACTTAACGACATTTCGGTTAAAAACAAAACGCCGTTACTACTAATCACCGAAATAAAAAACTGCTTATACGGAGCAAAATAGTTTATAGCTATCGATCTTCGAAATGGCTATAAGATTGAATTAGGACGGGGAGACTCAGCTCTGATCAGAGCATCTTTGAAGAGAGTGTCACAATAGAATAGCCGAGTGAGGAGGTAATGAAGGCAAACGCAAACTGTATTCTTAGTGTTTGAACTAGACTCTGAAATGATGAGTGCATGAATACAAGAGGTGACGATGGCTCGGGGTTGCGCCCGGCGAAAAGAGCTCCTAAAAATACACGTGTGGGGATGACTAATTGATCAGCCAAGCCATGTACCTGGTCAGGCACCCTGCACCATTTCGCCAGCGAAACAAAATTCGCTTCTTTGTAAAATACAAGCTGGAAAACCCGGAATCTAAATATATTACCCGGGAAGTATTTCAAAACCAAGTTAAATATTTAACAGCTACGCTAGGACAACATAAGCAGCAGTTGAAATAGATCTAAAATAAGAACAAACAGCTCGGAAAAGAAATGCGACAGGTCGAAACGGCACAAAAGACGACAGCTACCTATAAAGAGTCCCAGGCTGGCAGAAAAAACAAAGGTAAATAACAGCACCTTAAAAAGATTTCAAATACAATAGAAATAATAAGAAAACAACTGATTATGATACAAGTACTAATAAAAAATAAACGATATACGCCATTTATAAATTACGGAACAACAAAAGGAAATTATATCGTGTGAGAAGTAGTAAACGAACTACGGTTACTACAAAAGGATAAGGAAGACCCTTATAAGATGAAAATACCGAGGGTAAAATACTTAGCTACGACGATAGATAAATCGGACGCGAAATTAATTAGCTTACAACCTTTATTAAAAGAAGAAGATAAATTATTATTTTCAATATTATCTTTATAAACGATTACAACTTAAATTTAGGTTTACTATAGTTAGACCAATACAATTCGGCAATCGATTAGGAAATTTACAAAATAAATCTAAGTTTACTTTTTAAAGATGAACAAAATAACGAAAGATTATAATATTCGATTAGTAAAGTTGACGAATATAGGCATAAAAATACTCTTTTAATCTATATAGTACCTTTCTAAGTAAAAGAATTTCGCTCCGATGCGGGTACGCTAAAGGTATCTTCATGTACATTTTATAGGGTAAGTTAGCGTCAACGAAAGCGTTTACCGCGTTATACTGCTTAAGCTCTAGGTCGAATATCGCTGCGATAGCGATTAGCATTCTGAACGATTTTCCAGTTAAAGTGGATACGTATTGAAGTGGAGTGGGGTGCAGGAATGGGTGTAGCTATAGCTGCAGCAGCCACTGTAGCAGCTATTGCTAGCTACTGCAGCTGCTATTGCCAGCCACTGCAGGTACTATTGCAGCCACAGTTTCTAGCTACTTCCATCTACTTTACCGCTGGGCATCTCGGCAATCTACTCGGCTATGGCAGTAGGTCAGCGATGGTCTATAAATTGCTGCTGACCTGACAACTTTTGTATCCAGTTTCTTATAGCATCATGGCTCCATAGATAGTCAAGAAGTCCCATCATTCTTCCCAAGCAGTGATCAAGATGTTCTGCGTACAGCAACTTCGATGAGCTCTGTCCCAATTCAGTATGTATTGCTACAGGCGTTCTTAAGCTGTTAATCGCCCCGTACGACGAATTATATCTTGCATTTTTGTAACCAGCCATGCTTATCGAACTTGTAAACATATATCTATAGTTTTACCTTAGGACTTATTTCCCTTTAGCAGAAAACTGATTAGCGACTTTCTAGGATTGTATCTTTTTGTAATTTTGCAAGTAAACCTTTTCGGCTTTACGAAATAGCTCTTCTAACGGGTATATACTTAGCGTTTTATGGCCCCGCGGCGGTAGCGTTAAGTTACGCTTATATACCCGGTTTTGAGACCTAAGTATTTTTTTATATAACCAAGTATCGAAGCTTTTCCGATTAAGATAGCGCGTATTTCGGGTAATTATTTTCCTTAAACTTCCGTAATTTACCGGCCGGTTATTGTACGTATCTGCAGAAAGCGTTAAACGTTCGGCATTAAATGCGGCTTTTTATATTTTATAATTGCATTGAATAATATCTTTATAGTACCGAATATACGGGGAGCTGACGTTTGCAACCCGTGGAACGCCTTGGTTTTTTACTGTTACTTTGGGTTAAATAGCGTAACAGGAGTTTAAGGCCGTTTTTATTCCTTCTGCCGGCGTAATGATCGTAGCAGTTATTAAAGTAGACGCTGGCAGCGGTGATGGTCCAAGGGACAGAAGTAATTCGAATATAGCGGTCGTATAAAGGTAACTAGTCCTATGCGAATAGGTTTGTTTTTCCTCAATCCGTACGTTTTTAGCGCTTATGCCACTTTGGAATTATTTCTCCTGTCCAGCCGGTAGTTGAATTGTTCCGCTTACGTTTTTATATTTCCTTTGGATAAATATATTTAGGTGGTTATAAGCCTGATCAGGTAGTTTTACCGGCTGCAGTAATTTTTATAGTTTTTCTTTTGTCACGTGTAAAAAATCGTCTTTTAAGTTTTTGATATTACCTGAAAAGGTGGCCTTTTCGTTAAATAGTACGTTTCGAATGGCGAAAACCTTATTAATTAACAAATTCCAGATCTCGGAGATATTCGTAAATCGGTTGCCGACGAAAAACTCAATTTACGCCTTAGGATTTAGATTTTAGAGTTTATATTTTTTTCTTTATAGCAGCAGCTGTTATAATATAGGCCATATAGCCATATATTCGCAAGTAGGCTTGTTTAGGTTTCCGATCAAGTCCTGTAACGTCGTCCTTATACGTTAGGTAAATATAGTAAACTTCGTATAGGCTTTGCCGAAAAAGTGCGTATTTGGGAATACGGTTGTATAGATATACTGCTGCTTTGAAGATGTATACGATTAAGAACGAAAGTAATTTAACGTTATTTTGTATCGCAGTCGGGTTTGCCTTAATTATATCCTTTGAACGTTTTGCAACCCCGTTTTAGGCCTAGGTATGCGATGTTAAAGGTTTAAGTTTGATACTAAAAGGAGACGACTGGAGTATATTTCGAAGTTCATAATTTTTTCGAAATTTCGTTATCACATTCGATTACTTATGGAAAAATCTTGTCCTGGTTCTTTAGAACCTTTAGAAAATATCGAAACTTTATAATGAATCTATTTTGTTTTCGATTTTTGCAGTAAATGTCCCAGATAAAAACTAAGTATCTGTCTGTAGCAAATATGACGTATCTGTATTTTTTAGGGTTTTTTCGAAATTTATAAAGTCGATGGCGATTCGTTATCTTAATCGGGAGGCTTCTTTTTTCGGTTTGCGTCGTATTTGCTTTTTGGCTTTCGCCTTCTTTCATGCTTGGTATTCGACTGTTGTTGGACCTGTTAGGCGGACTCTCTTTGTGTAAAACTGCAGCTGGGCGATTATTTCGGGCCCTGGATGTCTTAGTTTTAAGTGCTATATCGTGCCGTTACCGATTCGTAGTGGTTTCACTGTATAGAAGTTGACGTTTCGTTTGTAAGTTGCTAGAGCTGCATAGATAGCCGTTACGCTGATATCTTCGATGACAAACTGATAAAATTTGTTTATTAACGTAGTAATTACCTGATTAGATTGATTTCGAATAAAGTTGTGGGTTTTCGATTATCTTATTAGTACCATCTCTTTCGGAGCTGCCGGAGAGATATTAGGTTACATGCAAAATTCTTGCAGTAAGTTACGTTATATAGACGTAACGCTTTTAGGCCTTGAGGGCTTTGGAATAGTACGTTTATTTTTCCGTATTTTTTGATCGGGATAAAGCTGTTATTTGCATATATCCCGTCGCTTTATATAGTTGGCCTAAAGTTTAAGAACTTGCTAATAAGTTTAAAAATGTAGATCGTAAACTTTAAGTCCAAAGTCGTTAAATTCTTTAAAGGGTAAGGAGCGACGTTTATTATATTATCTTCATTAGTAATTAAAAAGTACGTTAAGATTCGCTTTATTTTCTTTAGTAACTATTCGGTATTTTAAGTATTCGTCCTTTTTATATCTTTTGATAAACGGTTAATCTTTTTCCTTTAATGATTAAGCGGAAGCAATTCGGTTTTAGATTAGATTTGTAATTGCTTTTCCAAGCTTAAAGTTTGCTGGAACCTTATTAAGGAATGCGTAATAGTATTGTAGTAATATATG
Organism: Monosporascus sp. mg162; assembly: GCA_004155945.1. Classification (NCBI taxonomy): domain Eukaryota; kingdom Fungi; phylum Ascomycota; class Sordariomycetes; order Xylariales; genus Monosporascus; species Monosporascus sp. mg162. The sequence goes on from QJNY01000276.1 coordinate 97,506, forward strand.
CAAGGGGCTTAAATACGCCCTGTACCGAGTCCTTTATGCATCGGATTTTTTACGTTTCCGCTTACTGTTGCTGCTATTTCGGCCCGTTCGGGAACTTTTACAACTGCTTTGTTTTGGCTTACGTTTCAAGCTTTTTTTCGTATTTAAGGGTTAGTATCCTTAGTTTCTTCCTAATTAGGATTATTTTAATTAAGGAGATTTACGGGGATCTTATAAAACGTCGGAAATGGTGCCTGAATATTTCGTAATATAAACGGTACCTAGGTTATAACCTAATAATCCGAAAGGCTAGCCGCTATTTCCGGGTAGCTAATCTTATCGTTTTTAATTTCCGCCTTCTTTATTTCTTGGAAGGTCGTCGTCCATATCCTGGTAATAGGAGCTATTGTTATGTAAAGGTCGTGAACCTATACGATTGCTGTCTTCGTTTTTAAGATACCGTTTGGTAACTTTAGACCATAACTTCCTCTTATTTTATAATTTATTGAATTGGGACGGGGAGTCTCAGTTCCAATCAGAGCATCTTTGAAGAGCGGGTCACAATAGAATAGCCGAGTGTAGCGGTAATGAAGGCAAACGAAAACACTGTATTTGGGTCCGTATTGAATCAGACTTTAAAATAGAGATAAGTGTGTGTGTGTAATGGACGATAACTAATGATGAACATGTCTCGGGGTTGCGCCCGGCGGAAAGAGCTCCTAGAAATATACATGTGGAGCTGACTAACTAATTAACTAAGCCATGCCCTTTAGCCCGGTACTCTGCACCATTTTAACTCTCCTTTCTCGAAATAAAATTATCCTTAATCCATTTTAAGAAATAAATAAAAATATAACGTAACAAACTTCTAACGCTATATACCATTCATAAAACCTATTAATCAATCTAATTAACGCTTACGCGGCTTATTCTTTATTATTTTTAACTTAGAACTTCGTCCTTAACGTTTAGCCACATTTTCTCTTTGCCTGGCCCTCTTTTACTCCTTTTAAGCATTATCCTTTAGTTTCTCCGTACTGATCACAGATTTGTACCTAACCTAACGTGGCCATCTTTATAAGAAATATGCTTTAAGTCTTTGCCCGGCATCTTCGAATATATCTCCTACCTACTTATACGGCATAACATATTAACTTTATACCATGGTTATTGCTCGCTGATCACCAATCTTCGGTCGGGGCTTATACTTTATGTCGAATGGTAATCTCGTAGGCGTCAAATTAGGACGTATAGCTTTAGATGCGAATAAGCCTGTCTGAATTAATAAAGGAAAAGGCATTAATATTAAAGATAGTTGTACGAATAATAGCTGAAACTAATCAGGACGTTGCTTTGGTTGGCGTCGTTTACCATGGAATGGTCGGGCAGATTAATCAAAATCTGGCTTATCATCACCTTTCTCAGCTAATAAGGACGGAAGGTTTCCAGGCCATTCTCCTACGTTTCTCTTAACGTCCTCATCTTCTAGTATCATGCCCAAAAATCCTTTAATCATATCGGTAATATTATTCTCCATTCGATACTTGCCAAATCCAATCCTATCGGTCATAATTCTATTTCCCCATTTTGCAAAATCGCGGGCAATAATATAAAAGATATAAGCAATCCATAATCCGCAAGTATATTATCTGATTTAAGTAAGCATTCTAACGATTACCATACGAGCAGGCGGATTATTAAGTCCTGATTTTTCCTACGCCTTTCGGTATAACTGGAATAATAATTAAGTACGATTCCCGGTAACATAGATATCGAATATCAGCATTAGACGTTTTAATCGGACGTGTAACCTACCAATCAAGTACCCTATTCAACTTTTATCTATCGAGACTTTAATTTAGGCGATAAACCATATATATTTCGGGTTACCGGTACTAATCGCTTCTTGAATCTTTATAAACATTAGTCTAAATTTGCTATCTATAATTATTCGTCCAGCTTTTTGAATAACGGCGATAATTTTTAAAGGTACGTCTTAAACGATTATCTGGATAAAAGCAGTAATATTTTCGAAACATAAGTAAATTCTGTCGTAAACAATTATAAAGGTTTGCCAAAAATATCCAGTTACTTCTTTATTCCATTATTCCGTTAACCAGTATAATAACGAGTTAATATTTCTCCATCAACGCTAACCGTTAATGTCCTTTAAGTATTTAGAAATAAGTCGATTAAACCGAATTTAAGATACAGCTTCTTTTACAGGATAAAAGTTAAAATTATTATTCTATATCTTTTTCCTATACAGGTATATTAGTTAAGTATATGAGTTTTCCAAAATTCGAAATGTTTAACTTTTTGAAACTTTCGCCCGTACCTTACATAATACGTTTCTTGGATTACTATAAAATAACTGGGAATATATTAATTAATATGCTTAAGTATGGTATGAAGTAACTTAAGGATAATAACGATAGCTGGAAATAATATGTAATATATATATATAGGTGCTTTGCAAGTATTAAGGTATAGTTATTATATAAGTGGGGAAATTCGCTAGAATCTGAGAGTAATTTATACGTCCAATTAATTAAATACATCTAGGACTAATTTATTTCATTTTTGTAAATAAAACGTGTACGCCGAGAAAATCCTAGAAAGTTTCATCCGAAATTATATAGGAAAGTGCCGTCGTCGTCACTTTCTTTAATTAAGTATATATATTCGTTTTTGCATTTGTAGTTCTTTTATATCTTTTTTGTAATATTATTCCAACTTTTCCTTTTAAATTAACATATACCTTATTACATATATAATTATCTTTATTGCACCGATTAATACCATCACAAGTTCTCGTCAGCCATCAAATCTACGCAATCTCCAGGGTTTTTACGGAAGTGCAAATTTAAGTAATTTTATCCATATTATAAAAGAATCGTCCATTAAAAAAAAAATCCGGTCCACATAACAAACCTTTAAATCTTGGTACCAAGAAACCTGTCGATCTTAAGATCGAAGCAAATATTAATATACTAGACCAAATCTTTAATTATCGTCGTAAGATCTTGGCGGTATCAAACTCGTCCATATTTTTTAAGTTATAAACCCGTCGTATCGATAAGCTTTTAAATAATATTCGGGATTTAAAACCTTTATATAATCTTAATAACGTTCGCAAATCACAAAACCCAATATATCATTATATACCTATTCTTTACCTTACCACCACCTTCTAATATAAAGTCCGCAATATAAACCCTAATCAAAATAATCTGCTACTAAAGATACCGGTTATAAATAATTTATTACTCCTAAAATCTAAGCCGATACGATATGTACTTCCATTAACAAAAGTAACTAATACAGCTTCAAAGCCTAATCCAATCCTTGGTATCGTTAAACAAACAATCGGTAGTCGACGATCAGTGTCGGCTATCCCTATTCCTATTAATATATCGATACCCCGTAACAATTCTGTCGCCAGGTCTTTATTAACGGCTTCAACAATCCCAGCTTATCCGGCAAATCCTCGGATTACTAATCGGGTCCCTGGGCTATAAATTAATATCGAAACGTCACATCTTCGCCGCATTTATCTCGATAATAATTAAAACGTAACCAAATTCTGGAATAAAAATAATATCATATACTACATCACTTTTAAACATATCGAAGTAAATACTTGGGCTTTTCCGTAATATCGTTAATAAAATCCGCTAATCGTACAAATACTCGGGGCTATATCTATCAGCGTTATCGGTAGTCCAGCTACTAATCGATAGTTGCAATAACAGATCGAAGGTAAAAACTTCTAAGCGGCCGCAAATACCCAGTCCAATATAATTAGGTACCGCCAATCAGTAAAAAACTGTAACGAACCTGTCATACATCCACCTGGAGGTATAAGCAGTATCCGAAATAGGGTCTTGATTTGCAGGTAACAATAATGCGAGGAATGATTTAGGAATCTGTTCGTTAAAGAGGTTTACGAACTTTTCCCTTAATCGGAAAATAACGCCTTTAACTAAAGGCTTAAATTAATAACTAAGGAGCGAAAACTAAGTTGGTGCTATTTATATAAGGGTTCCGTCCATTATATATTCCTTTAATATTAAATAAATATGCCTGTAATCTTTTGGTTTTACCAAATTACCTAAATTCTTTAATCTTGTTGATCTGTTAAATTAGATAAATTACGTAATTACGTAATTTGGTAAGGATTTACTTATTGTAAGAATCCTTTTTAATACGAATTGCCAAGTAAATCGTAACATCATTTTCCTCCTTTTAGAATTTTTGTCCCAAAGATAAAAATGTAAGTATTTCCCTATTTTTAATTAAAACTATTTTTCTCGATTACTAACTTACTATAGCGGGTCGCGTAAAAAAATAAACGCGTAAGGTACGTACGAACTAGCGTTAATCCCGCGACAGCCGTTCGGACTTTATCCGTACTTACGGTTTTGAAATTTTACCCTGTTCCAGTTGTTTATTATTTGGAAAGGAACAATGTTATATAATAAAGGGTTCGTTAAACTGTTACCACTGTATTCGTCGTCAGCGTTATTGTAACGGAAACGTTATTGCTATATTTTCCTTGGAAAATATCGAGTCGGAACGTAACCGTTTTCAGGAGGAACGTTGTGCCGCCGAGGATGAATTCGTAAAGTTACAACGGAAGTTTCAAGAAAAGATGTTAAAAAGGATAAATAAGTTGCAGCGGTTGCGTCGTTAAAAAGATATTTTAAGGAAAAAGGCAATTGAAATATTAAAGGAAGGCTACAAATTAGATTAGTTGGAAGAAAAAAAGAGAATGGAAAAAAAGTAGCAGCGCATAAAAAAAAAGCAAACGCGGTTTGCTTCGGAGATTAACGTTAACATGGAGGCGTCCGTTTCCTTTAATTAGAACGCCGAGGGTTTGAACTTAAGAGTTGGACCGTTGTCGCTTACGATCTTGGCTGCGTTGGAGACGGTCGGTTAGGATTTTGGCGATGAAATATTTTAAGCAGGTTTTTCGTATTCGTTAGGTGCTTGAGGGGCTTTTAAGTGTTGTTTTTAGGTGGGTAGTCCTTTTATTTGACTAGGTACTGGATTTTGTCGTTGACCATTCTTAAGTTCAGTATTTTTTCGATTTCGTACTTATCGGTATTTTTTTCGATTTCCAGGTTTGTTTTTAACAAGGCGTTATTAGGTGCTGGTTTTAGCAGGGAAATGTGGAAAACAGGATATATTTTTATTATTTTGGGTAGCGACAGTCGATAGTTAGTTTTGGTAATAATTTCGTTAATTTTGAACGGACCGAATTTTTTAAAATCAAACTTATTACTGGATTTTTTGGTTTTGATTTGTAAGATATTTAAGGTTGCGTTTTGTTTTTAGCGTAATAGGTAAACCTTATCTTTTTTCGATAAAATTGGTTCTTTAATTTTTTTTTGTTGTAATACTGGGTTATCCGTTATTGGAGAAATTGTAGTTTAGTCCTAAAGTAAGTTTGGATGGTTTTGATTTTAAATACCATTATTTCGGCTTTAAAAGTTATTAAGGTGATTTTCGGAGCTTTACCGAATAATTATTTTGGTCGTTAGGGTTTTGTATTTTATTTATATACGGCTGTATAAGGTAAAATGCTTATATTTTCGTTAACGGATATGTTATAGGTTACTTATGTTAATGGAAATAACTTTATTTAATTATTTTGTTAGTAGTTAATATAACTTTTTAAGTATTGCTTTAGGGTTTAGTTTAATCGTTTTATTTATTTATCGGTTTAAAGGTAATATGCTGTAAAGAATTTAAGTTTGGCGTTAATTTGTTTGAAAAAGTTGGTACTAAATTTGGAAGTAAATAATTTTTTTTGGGATTTTATGTTTATTCAGATAATGTTTTACGAATACGTAAGTTAATTGTTTTGCTGTCGTATTTCCTTTAAAAGGTAGGAAGTATTTATATTTGGTAAGTCTGTCGACGATTACCTATATTCCGTCGTACTGGATTCCGGTAACGGGGTTTTTGGATAGGGGTAAGCCGGTAATAAAGTTCCAAGTTATGGTGTTTCATGTTTTGTTTGGAATTTTTGTGGGCTGCAGCAGTCCGTATGGTTTATAGCGAACCGCTTTAGCTTTATTGTAAATGTTGCAGTCCTTAATTACTTGTTTAACGGTTTTTTTAAGTTTTAGAAAGTTGTATTTTTCCTGGAATCGTTTGGTTATTTTAAAAACTTTTTGATATTTATGTAACGGGTTTTCGTAAAATTTTCTGATAAATTGTTTTTGCCGTTTTTGTAAGATGTAAACCTTTTTATGATACAGCAGTTAATCTTTAGATTATCTTTTTAATTATTTAATTTTTTTCTGTTTATTAGAATTATAAAAACTTTTGATTTGGGCCAAAAGTTTAGAGGTAGGTTTTTTTAGTATTTTATATAACTGTAAAATATTTTCCTTTATAAGTTGTAGTATTTATATATGTTGTTTGGGGATTTTGATATCGTAATTTCCTTTTCGGCTTAGGATATCCGTTTGGATATTTTCTTTACCTTTAATATGGTGGATTTCGAAATTAAATTTAGATAGAAAAATTATTTAATTTTTATATCGTTTGTTAAGATTTTAAGTTGTTATGAAATAAGTAAAATTTTTATAGTCGGAATAAATGTTAAAACTTTTTTTAGTTTTATTTAAATAGGGTTTTTACTTTTTAAGTGTTATAATAATTGCTAATAACTTTTTGTCGTAAATAGGGTACCGTAATTTTGCATTTTTTAGGCTTTTGGAGTAGTAAGCGATTAGGTGCTATTTTCCGTTATTTTCCTGTTATTTTAGGATTATTTTTAAGGTTTTATTTAATGCGTTAATTTTTAGTCGTTTTTTTTTTGTTGTGGTTAGGTAATTTCATAATAAGGGCGCTGGTAATTTAGTTTTTAAATGTTTATATTACTTCCTTGGTTTGTTTTAGGAATTCGAATTTTTTTCCAATATATTTTTTAATAATAAGGTTCGTTAAGGGTTTGGCGATTTTTCCGAAATCTTTAATTAGGCTGCGTACGTAATCCGTAAATTCTAAAAATTGACGGACGTCGGTAACGGTCGCTTTATCGGGAATCGGCCAATTTTTGACTGCCTTTATTTTGGAATCCTGGATTTAAATTTGTCCTGGGGTAATAATAAAGCTTAAAAAATTTAGCTTTTGGGTGTACTATACGCTTTTTTCGGTATTAACTAATAGGTTCGCTTTTTCGAATGTTTCCAGTATTTAGGCGATATATTTCTTATATTTTTCCAAAGTTTTAAAGTAAATAAGAATGTCGTTTAAGTAAACGAATATAAATTTATCGAGGAATTTTCGTAAGATAATTATTAATACATGTTAAAAACTGGCGGGGGTATTAGTAAGTTTTTAAGGCATTATTTTGTATTTATAAAATCTATAGATCGTTTTGAAAGCGGTTTTTTATTTTTCGCCTTTAGTTATTCGGATTAAGTAATAGCCGTCCGGTAAGTTTAATGCCGTAAATTATTTAATTTTGCTAATGTTTTCTTTTATGGTATTTATAAAGGTAAGAAAGTATTTATTTTTGATAATAATATCGTTTAACTGTCGATAGTCGTGGACGCGTCGATATATGGGATTTCCATCCTTATCGATTCGGATTTTTCCGTTTTTCATTTTTGGTATTATCATAATAGGGTATCTTGCGGGAAATTTAAATTCCTGAACATATCCGCGTTTAAAGTTTCGTTATAAGCTTTTTTATAAATCTTTAACTTTTTTAAGGTTTATATGGTAAATTTAGTAAAATTTTAAATAATATCCTTTTTTAATAAAAATTTTATAATTCCATTAATTATAATCGGATAACTTTTTTCGTATTTATTCCTTGAATAATCTTTTGAACCTTTGGTATTTAGGGGGTATTTTAGTTATTAGGTTTATAACCTTAACTTCCTTAATTAAATAGCAGATTTTTCGGAACTCCTTTTTTAAAGAACTTTTTAATTGGTTTTAGGAAAGCTTTTAAATCTTTTAATTGATGTAAAGGTTACTAAAACGGAACCACGGCATTCCAAGGATAATATCGTATCCTAAAATGTCGGTTACGTCTAATCTAATTTTTTCCGAATATCCTTAAACTTATACCGGAAGTTTTTCCGTTTCTTTAAGAACTCGTCCGTTTTCATACTTAAACAAACTTCCATCGCTTGTAAGTAATTTATATAATTTCAACTTATATTTCCAGGGAATCTAATATTTTTCCGTAACTGATAATAAGATAAAATGTCCTTTTGCTTTTAAGTCGATTATAGCTTTAAACGTTTTGTTTTTATATTGAAAAAAAATCTTAATCTAACTGCGCTATCCAGTTTTTACCTCGCATAAGATCTTGTAAATTAAAATTCCTTAATGCCTTAATTTCGAAGGCTTATATAATTTTTTAACTTATTGGTCTTATTAATTAAAAAGCGTTTCCATTTTCGGGCTTTCTTAACTGCATATTTCGTATATTTATTATTTATGCAAGTAAACCACTTTCTTTTGCCGATTTGGCAAATTAATCTTAAAACTTTTATTTCTGATATTTAAAAGGGTTTTAATTTTGGAGGTAAAATCTTTAAAAAATCGGCTTCCATATCCAAAATCTTATGCATCATGCATAATATAAGTACATAGCATAAGTATTTTTATACAATAACATTTTAGCTTTAAGCCGATTCGGGGTAAAAATAATAAGATCGGAAATATTTTAGCTATTTAGGTATCTTAATATATCTGCACTTATCGTCAAGTTTAATAAATATCTTTTTATCCCATCCAAGGTAATAATCATTATTTTCTTTAGCGCAGAAGTAAGTTAAACAGTTATCGTCGTAACATGCAAAAAAGTGGAGCAGGTCGTAATTATGAACGCGTTTTAAATTCGGCGTATCCAGGCAAGTTAATTTCTTAACTTCGGGGGCTTTACTGGCCTTTAAGGATATTAAATCGTATATTACCGTATTAAAACGCAACTAACCATGTTTATTATGCATTTTGCACCGCTACTTATCCAAATAATAAATGCATCCTAACTTTATAGCTATCCTGGATATCTCTTATCCAGGATAATATCTACAGGCTTTAATCGTTCGATTTTAACAAATCTGGTAACGTTCGTACTTTAAGTCGCCATTCTGTTCGTAATATATAGTCGCAATAATAAATTCTCGCTGGAAAAAAGTAAAACTAACTTCCCTTTTTTCCTTTTTTTCGCTATCTGATTTTTGTTCGGCCGTTTTAACTTTCTTTTGGGGTTAAAGAATTTTTCCTTTCCTAAAATCCCTTTTTGCTGGAAAGCAATATTTGCTTTTATGCAAGGTCGAATGGGTTCAAGCCTTATTTTCCAGGCTGAGCCAAATACACAGAAAATCATTACACGATGTAATTTGTACGATAGATACTATACCCAGTACCTTCGAACACGATGACTGATCAATGGTTTTTACGGTTAGGATAGATTGATACCTTAGTCCCATAAAGCCTTACTTTGAAGCCGAATGCGTAGTTGCCGATAAGCTTCGACCCTGGTAAACCTTATGCCCGTTGGCTGGTTCGGCAGGGTCCTTGAAGGTAGACAATATGACTTAGGAGATGTTAAGCTTTACGCGGTAAACCTTAAGGATAAACCTTAACGGTAAACCTTGAAAATAAACCTTAAAGGCAAACCTTAACGGTAAACCTTAAGGATAAACCTTAAAAATAAACCTTAAAGATAAACCTTAACGGTAAACCTTAAGGATAAACCTTAAAAGCAAACCTTAATAGTAAACTTTAACTGCGCCGTGCTACGTATAAAAGGCCGGCATTTTTCCGAGCCCTCGCCAGTCTTACGGTTCGATCGTTCCCATGCCTTTTCGAGTTACCTAAGACAGTATACCGCGCAAATCCGAATATACGATACCGGTAATCCGTAACCGCAGGATTTCCACAGAAACTGTCGTCTTAACGGTACATAATTCGCACAAAATTACCGGACG